>KQ435966.1:21604-31649 GCA_001276565.1 Melipona quadrifasciata | reverse complement strand
AGAAAAAATACATTCAGATATATAGAGAACATGAAATGACATCAATATCTAAAAATTTAAATTTTTCTTTTAAAAAATGATTGGTCACTTTCGTATAACTGCAAATCCCACGTATAATTGTAAATCGTATGCACTAAGAAAAATGCATATGATTTACAAAATCTGTTTCGTGAAGATCTTGATATAAAAATAGATGATATAGATGAAATTTTTCTCCTTTTAATATATATATTTGTATTATACTAATTTTAAGAATGTCACTCTCACATTCAAGTTATTTTAGATTTGCATATAGATTTTGCAACTTTAGCTACATTTCGACACTGCACATCCAACACTGAAACCAAATGCACATTCCTTGTAACATTAAAATATTTGCCCTTTCGATTTCTCAAATTACCGCAAGCATGATTGATTACAAAACTGTCTCTTTGAAATCGAAAGTAAGTGTAAATATAATAAATATAAGGAGAGGTAAAAACGCACAGTCCACGATTAAATCAATATTATTTGTTAAACTCTTTCAGAATATATTGACTTATACAACAAACTATTCATCTTAATAAATGTTATCATATTATAAATAAAATAAAATAATCCTTCTACTACTTTACTTAGACAAAAATTTTATTTCACGTAGTAAATAATATATTTTTATAGAAAGAAGCTTTTGTAAGAATACTTTTGCAAAAAAATTCTTTTTTTTTATACGTTTACAAGTTTTACTCTGATTTTAACGTTGTATATATTCATATTTTTATACAATAATATAAAAATTTTTTTTCATATTTTTATACAATAATATTTAAATTAACCAAATTTTAAAGCTCTTAAAAATTACAAAGAAAGAAATCTTGAAAAATTTAACATTAGGTGTTAAATTATAACTAAATATTGCAGTACGAAAACATCATTAGACATTGCTATTAAAGTAACAAAAGAATCTGTGAATGGAATAAGGGACGACGTAATATTAAAAATATATATTTAACAAGCACAATTAGATACAAAGCAGTAAAGCTTTAGATTCCTGATTCTCTCGATCACTCACTTTCTTCACTAATCTTAACTTGCTATTCTTTTCTCTCAGTTCCTCACACCGCGGTTTCTTCTTTACGAGTCGACTCTTACCGGCCCAGTACCGAAACAATAATAACACGTCCCATGCGATACACGACATACATATATATGTCATACATCTATACCACAGTCTACTCTCCCATCTACACACCTAAAGTCAACACACTCACAGAATCCTGCCCAAGAAAAGTAAATGAAAATTTCTTGTTACTTTCTTTTCTTCATGTGTTTATTTACTACAAAAAAAAAACATAATTTTAAACAAATAACGCAAGTTTAAAAAATAGTGTTTTTGCAATATTATGACTTTCTTTTTAATTTATGGAATTGATCAATGTCTCTTTTTTTGAATGACATAATATTGAATGTAACATATAAAGAAGTAACTAATCTTTAACCGTTAGAATGTTGACTACTCCAGGCAGAAGTCATCCGTGTGGACGGAACTCGCCTAGCAGTTGGGATCGCTGGGAATGGAATACTTTTTTTGCTAACATGAATTATGTATATGTCGACTGAATACGCAAGGCGCAGCTAAGTTATAATTGTAATTCCTATACGCCAAATTAAATAATACAAGGAAGTTATTTTCGGAAATCAATTATTTTATTAAAAACATTAAAATGTAAAACATATTTTAACTTGAAATTATATTAAAGAATCTAAATATTTGAACTTAATAAATATAACAAAAAATATGAAAAAGTTTACACTTACATTTCAAACAACAAAATATGATAAATTATACATTGCATTGATATACTATGGCACTGCAACAATCACAACTTCTGCGAGTGGCAAGAATCACGACTCTTTACAAAAAAAAGATCAATAGAAACAGACAGTCATCTGTTTTATTGCCGTTGCTAAGGAACATATATTCATCTTATATAAAAATAATTATACTACGTTTGAGAATGAAAAAACTGACAAACGCATATATGCGCCTATAGCACTGAAAGGGTTAATATGTAAGTTGTTCTGGCGCAGAACAACCCACCTCGAGACGGACACTGAGGCTAGATTCCTAGAATGCTCTACCCTGCAGAGAAGTTCCAGATGCCCTGGCACACGCCTATCTATGGGACCTTTGCCTTACTCTGAGAGGCAGAGTTAGTATCTGGAACGTCTCTTAAAAGGTAAGGGTAAACAAAGGGCTTCTTGGCTAGCGCCAAGAAGTCACGTAGATACATTCGCTCCACATAAAAGTTCCGTCTCCTAACACTAGACATACAGTCTATAAGAACCATTCAGTCATTCCGTTCGGGTCTAGACGCGGAGATACCTTCTCCCAGACTCAATTAACAATTGCATACATTCTGCCAGAGTCACTCAGTTCAGTCAGTTCGAGTCGAGACACCTCTTACACATCACAGACTCACGTAACAATTGTATAACTGTCACCAAATATAAGTCTTAAAAACCTACAACCGGCATTCTTTAATATCTCTCCGACGGCTGTAAAAGGCCAAACGAGAGAAACCTCAGCGAAGCGGGCAGCAGTCCTCAAGATTCACCGTCGCGCTGAGACATAAGTATTTAATACTTTATACTAAATTAGTACATTTTTATACACGAAAACTCATCATATCATTATGATATCAAATCATATATAGGTGTTGATGACAGATTTGAAACGAATCATTAAACAGTCATTATGTTAATTTCATACATTTTAAATTCAAACAGCAACTTAAGTGTTTGTTCTATTTTATGAATTCTATTGGGCTGTCCGGAAAGTTCGTGCCGACTTTGACTAAGTGGCATTGAAACATGTATAAATATATCAATGTTATCGAGAACATATTATTTGTATACATATTCTTAAAGGGGACATTTCAACATATCTTTAGATAAAAAGTGGTTTGAAATAAATTGATTGTGTCAGTTTTGTACCCTTTTGAAGATGGAAGAAAACAAAGTGCATTTAACATAAAACAAATGCACTTAATACTTTTCTATTACCAGAAAGGACACAAACAACAAATAAGATATGTGTTGTTTACGGAGAAAATGTTTTTAGCTAAAAGAACTGTTCTTAAATGGTTCGCTAAGTTTAAAGCTGGTGATTTCAACGTTAAAGACCGATAACGCTCTCCACTACTGATGATAACCTGATCGAGAATAACTAGCACCACATGATACGTGAATTAGCAGAGATACTAAAAATAGAAAACCACTATCCACAAACATTTACTGAATCTTGATTATGATTATATATTTGATCGAGAAAAATTTAATAGATAGCGTCTCCATCTGTGACTTGCTGCACAAACGCAACGAAAACGTACCGTTTTTAAAACAATTAGTAATGGATAATGAAATATGGATCATTTACAATAATGTTGAGCGAAAAAAATCCTGAGCGAAAATGAAAAGCGAAATGAACCACCATTAGCTACCCTCAAAGCCGGTTTTTATCCGAAGAAAATCATGTTCTGTCTGGTGGGATTGAAAAGGAATTTTGTATTATGAGATCTTACCAAACAACCAGTCAATAAGTTAGATAAGTAAATTTCTATAAGTGCAGTAATAGTAACTAGTATAGTAATAAATTTAGATAAGTACTGCTCGCAAGTGAACGAATTAAGGACATCGACTCAGGGAAAACGTCCAGAATTGACTAATAAAAAGAGCATCGTGTTCCATCAGGATAATGCCAGACTTCATACTCTTTGACTATCCGACAAAAATTGTTGAAGCTTGGTTGGAATATGCTGCCCCATCAAACATTGCACCTTCAGATTTACAGACTTATTCAGGTCTTTGCAAAATTCATTTAGCGGCAAAAACTTCAATTCTTTGGTCGACATAAAAAACCACCTTGCGAAGTTTTTCACCGAGAAATCTGAGAAGTTCTGAAAGAATGGACTCTTCAACTTGCATGATAGATAAAGAAAGGTAAATGTAGATCAAAATGGTAAATACATCATTGAATAAATAAACATCGACACATAAAGATATTGTCTTTTCCAGATAATCCAATATTTCAATATATATTTGATATAATATTGTATACACAGTTAAATATTTGTATTAATTACTATTATTAATAATAAATCCTAATAAAAATGATTTACTATGCATATGTATATTGTAGCCACTGTGAATGACAAATTAATTTTCATATTTCGATATTAACAATTTGATTAACTAAGTGGAATTGTATCAAATTTTTTCGTAAATTTCTCATGAGAAATAAGAAATAAAAAAAAGAAATTGGCAAAATTATGCTACTTGAAATAAAAAACTTGTGATTTGTGAATGATACTTACATAAATATTTATTCGTTTCTGTGAATAAGAATTTAAAATTAGAAACTCAAGAAAATAGTTTGATATACCAAAAATAATTCTATCAGCTATGTTCTAAATTTTGTGAAAATTGATTGAAAATAAAACATGTGATTCGGAAAAAACCACTTTATATTTATGTTACATATATATTGACTATATTTACTGATTATATGTGTCACTTTATAAAATTTAATTTACATTTAAGTTAATAATGCAAAAAATTAAATCTTTTTAAATTTACTATGATTTCCTTAAAATAGCTATAGTTAAAGTAAAAAACTTGATCTGTTCCATATAAAAATAAAATCAAAAATGTTTCTAAATTGGTTGCATTTATTTGGAAATATTACATTAGTTTGCAGTCTCATATAAACATACAAAAATCAACAACCGCAAGTGGACGCAGCGCACCTACAGATCGATGGCGACACCAGGTTAAGCGCGCGGCGTGCGAATCAGCCAGCTTTAGGATGGGTGACTATTTTCCAGGCCCAATCTAGTAGAAGTCCTAACAATCAAAAATGCCTCTGGGGTAGGGGTCACCACTATCAGCTCCACTGATGAGTCTGGTGGGGACTCTGAGACGGAACGCCCTCACCGATATTTCACCGATACTCTTGACGAACACGACGAACGAACGATGACAATCGCGGACTCGCAAGCTGTTATTAGAATTCTTTTTTTTTTTCTTTTCTGAACTGTTTAGAACAGTAATTTAATAAAATAATATACACTATATTAGTTACTTATTTATTTTATTGATATAGACAAAAAAAATTTTTCAAATTTAAAATTACATAAAAATTACATAAAAATTAGGTATATGTATAGAATGACCGATTTTAATTTATAAATACTTCATTACATAAAAAAATTATTCAAATAAGAAGTGAATAGTTTCAAGGGTCACAATCAGGTGTAATTAGATTTTCTGCAGATAAATGTATAGAGATTATACGAAGATGACACACGTTTTTCTAAACAGAATTATATAATATTTATTACACCAAACGATGCAGTTCATTATTTCACAAAAAATTCTGCTTAGCTTATCTGTAGAAAAACAAAAACAACATAAACACAAGATACTTCTCGTTTTTCCTCGTCTTTTATCAAACAAATTTTATTAACTTGAATTAAACTAAAATTAAAATATCTACTATACTAATTATTACATAGCGGCATAAACTGTATAAAATAATACATTTATGAAAAAACGTCTGTTAAACAAATGACTTAGATTGATTGAATTAATATTGATACAGCAAATTTGATATTGCATATTCTACTTTTAAAGAAAGAATATAGAAATTTGGGAGATATTTATACGATGTCTCAGCAACAAATAGTGAAAAAAAAATCATATATAAAAGTAAAATTTAAAAATTATTTCTCAAGCTATAAACAACACAATTTTATGTTAAGATTGATAATTAATTAATAATTCATTAATAGTTGCCGTATTAGATTGTTAAAAAATTAACTGCAGTCTTTGAATAAAAGAAAAAGAAAAAAACATTATATTTTATAATGTACTGTACAATGTTTCAATTAATATTCAATTAGTATATTCTATAAATACAAAATGTATCATGTCTTTTAATTTTAAGAGTATATATTACAAATTTCTTTATATATATTATATTGTATTATACCAAGTATACATTATACTATATAATATCCCCAACTAACTACTAAAAATGCTCCCAAAAACTGGAATAAACTACCTGTTAAAGATTTTCAACTATATATGGATCCATAAATTTTTCCCCAAAAATTGACAAAAAGCAATAGTAATTCCAATTTCAAACAAAATCAAACAACCCTAACAGTTATCGCCCAATTGCGTTAACTAACACCATGTGCAAATTACTGAAAAAAATCGTATACCGCAGGCTTCGATGATATCTCGAAGTAAAAAAACTTTTAAACCCAAACTAATACGGTTTCCGACGCTATCGTTCTACCATTGACGTCCTAACGAACTTGGAATCTAACATAACCAATTTCCTATTAAATATCCTTCAGATCCATTCAAGTCAGAGTAAATAGAGCATCTCTGTCACATCCAGTTATAATAAAAAACGGAGTCCTACAAGGATCAGTAAGGACCATACTATTTTTAATAGGAATTAACGACATCAACCTCAAGCCACTGATAAAAGCCCAGTTATTTGCGGATGACATTACAATCACATGTAGCGGGAAAAATGTACACTCCATAAACGAACATTCACAAACAGCTATCAATATTCTACAGGACTGGTAAAAAACAACTGGCTTACAATTTTCTCTCCCCCCTCCCTCCATCCCCCAAAAACCCAAGGCATCCTATTCACTAGAAAAATCAAATTCAAACTTCCACCTAAACTATACCTGATATGGAAATAAAATTCACAGACACCATTAAAATATTAGGCCTTGTTTTCGACGAAAAACTGTCTTGAGCGCCATATCTAAAATCCTTAAAAGAGTCCTGCATAAAAAGACAACATTATAAAAATTCTTTCCAATAATAACTAGGTAGCCGATAAAGAAACTCTTCCAGAAGCATACAGAGCGTTAATTAGATCTAAACTAAATTATGGCTCTACCGTATATAACTCAGCTCTAAAACTAGCCATAGGTACATACCGTACATGCCCCATAAACAACTTACTATTCGAAGCCAAAGAAATGGCTCTTGAAACCAGAAGAAAGTTCCTAACTCTTAAATACGCAATAAAAGTCTCATCCACTTCAAGTAAGCCTTCCTACAACAATATCTTCTCCAATAGATACAAAGCTCTTCACATCAATAAACCCAAAATTCTCTCCCCTTTTCATACTTATCAAATCTACCACTTTCAGAATCCACCCCATCGAACGTAAACCACCACAAATCCCTCCATGGATAATAGAAGCATTCTCAGCAAGCACCAGTCTTGCCAAACTCCTCAATCCAAAAAAATCTTCAATCCAACTGACCACAGAACCCGATTCCTAAAATTAAACAACAGCTACGCCCACCACAGCAAGATTTACACTGACGGGTCAAAAACGAACACTGGAGCTGAATACGCCATCATTACAGAAAAAGCCCAAAAAACACAAAATCTCTCTTCTTCATCATCCATCTTCACAGCCGAAACTATGCTATTCTTGAAGCCTTACAATATGCACACTCAAACAACGAAGTCCCGTCATATACACCGACTCCATTAACGTTACAAAATCCTTAACAAAATCATATGACCAAGATAACCAATTGATGATCACCATCCAGAAACTAAACCACAACCAACCTAACACAAAAGCTACAGTTATCTGGATTCCATCTCATCAAGGAATAGAAGGAAATGAAAAAGCCGACGCAGCGGCGAAAGGAGCCACAGTTTTCTCACTCACTGACAATCGCAACCGCCTTCCAATCTCTTATAAGAACCAAATAATCCACTGCAACAAAGTAATAAAAAATGAATGGAACAATACATGGATCACAACTAGAAGCACCCAACTACACAAAAGTATTCGAGACTTTGATCAACACCAAACATTAGCAGCAGGAAAGAAGGAATAAATATCACACGCCTAAAAACTGGTCATACCAAGCTGACACATGAACACAAAATTTGAAAAATTACACCTCCCACCTGCAACCATTACAATAACCACCCAGTCACCCACATTCTGCACGAATGCCACACCATAGAAGTCCAAAAACAGAGACACGGAATTAACTCCAACATAGACCTGACTTCTCAAAATGACGTACAATGAGTTTTAAAATATCTCAAAAACACAAACTACTACACACATATTTAATACTACCGTCGTCACTAATGACCTCACTGTCAAATGAATATTATATTATAAATAACATGTATTATAAATATCTAATTAAACGTAAATGAAAACACGTAAGAAACGATCTTGTGGTCTTACAATTAGATGAGCAATCTCAACATGAAATTTCGCGTTCTAATTGCAAATGAAATAAAAACATAGATGGGTTTCTGCTAATCCCAAAAGTAACCCAGATCTAATTTTAATTTAATCAAAAATAAATATTTTATTGGATGAATAATGTCATATAATTATGTCAACTTCATATTTGAAAGTCTCCATTATGAAATCTATCGATAAAATTTATACCTATAAACATATATGTTTTTAAGAATTCAATAAAATAAATACTAAAGTATTAGTGTATGAGATTCCAAAATTGTCGGGGATATATCGGATCGGGTTCTCAACGGATTCTCGAGTGTGGCAAGTGCATAAGGAATCTTGCAAAATACCGAGATCCCCGAAAGTTTTGGGAATTTTGAAAACTCCGAAGACCTGATTCTCAATATTTTGCATACTTAGGATAATACGCGAGTAAAAGATATAACCAATGCCATTGCTAGCATGGCTTTAGATTTGCAACCATTATTAGAAGATGACGGCTTTTGACAATTACTTGAAATAATTGAATCACACTATAAAATATCCTGTCGAACTATTATACATTCTCAAGAGAAATAATATCATGTCTGTGTGATAACTTGAAAAAACAAATTAAAAGTAAAATACATGTAAATATTGAAGAGATATTGAAATATGTGTAAATATTAAAATTTCATTATTTTAAATACAATTATTTTTTGTTACTAATATTATTTTTGTGATTTCCATATTATGGAAATTTGCAGACACTGCGATAGCATTCACGACTGATGGATGGAGCTCACGAAATATGGATCATCATTTTTATTGTACAACATTTATAAAATATATCACTTACATTACTGCTAAAATTACATTACTTACAAGAATCACATACCATTGAAAATATTAGAAAAACGATGTGTTCCTAAAAATTTTTTATAATAATTTTTGAGTTTTCATTTTTATGATAATTAAAACTTATAATTTCACTAAAAGATAAAAACTTCTAATTTTATTTTACTTCAAGGATAAAACTCTTCAGGTTTGTTTAATCATAAACGTGAAAATACAAATAATGAAACAAATACAATAGACAAACGTAAAAAAGAAGAAATAAGAATATATTTCGAAAATAATAGAGCTAGAAATATTACAGACTGGAGAGAAAAAAATTCTAAAAGATTCTCTATCTTGATAAAAACCTCACGATAAATGGTTTATTCTTGTTATCCAAATCATCAGGGAATGGCTGATTTCCATAACTGGAAATATTGTTACGCCAACCAGAACAACTATTGTTCAAAAAAAATTAACATGCGAAAATTTGAAATAAAATATTGTACTTATTAGATATTTGATGCATTCCTTCTTTATAATATTATATAGTATAATTGAATAAATTTTATAATTTGGCTTTTGAAAATGACAGATGAATCGAAAATTCGAAATCATAATACTCATTAAAGCGTACCTTGCAATCGTATTCTCGGAATTTTAGGAAGATCAGCCATTTACGGAAATCCTACATTCTTGAAACCCTTTCCAATCCGACACTATCGAGATCTCGCACAGTTCTGCGATATGTACCGAAGTAATATACAATATATTAAAAAAATGTATAATAATGTACAATACGTATTCGTCAAAATTTTTTAATACATTAGGTTGTCCCATAAGTTTCTTCCGCGCCACGCTATGAGTGACTCTAAGTGGCTGTGTTTATATGAACATGCAGGCTTATCTCTTAACCGTTTATG
>KQ435964.1:347082-362038 GCA_001276565.1 Melipona quadrifasciata | reverse complement strand
TAAATCAAAGCGAAAGACCAGCGTCCCGGACACGGCGCCGACGACGTTTCCCTCGGGAAACCGGAGGTCCTCTTTTGACTCTGCCTCTGGAATTCCGCGGACAGCGACTACTACCTAAGGGTTGGTCCACGCGCCACGCTCTCAAAGTACGAGGGTTGAAAGGGACTTTAAACGAGAGGGGCAAGGTTTTGCACTATTGCGGGGAATTGAGGAAGATAGAAACGATGTCGAGCCTCGATCGTTTAAGGGCAAGTGAAACGGATTTTTCCCTGACAAAAGAAACCCGGGTCCACCCACCCCTGCGATTCTCCGACTCCCCGTGAAAATTTATCGATTCTGATGCCACGAACGAACACACGCTTGCTGTCCTCGCGTTCAATTACACCAGAAATTATGCCAGCTTGTCTCTGTCTTTTCATCAGTTTTAGTGAAACTTCGGCGGAGGATATCTCTTCTCTCTCGAGGACGGCGAGGGAACTCGGAGAAATGAAAGAAAGATTCGATCTAATTGCGAGCGCAACGCGCGAAAAGAAATTAAATTCATCCTGGAAGAAACATCCTCTAAAATTTCACGATTAATTTCCTGATTAAAAGAACGAAGATGAGGGTGGCAAGAGAGAGAGAGAGAGAGAGAGAGCGGTGCGCGTAATCAGCGATAAAACACTTGGCTGAATTTACCTCTCTACTTCTCCCCCCTCCCCTCCAGCTTTGCCGTCGGCGAATTAAAGCGGGCCCATTATCTTATGATAATTCGCGCGTCGGGGTTGAAATTAATCGAGTAACTACAATTTCATAATGGCCGCCCCTCGGTCCTCGCCGGCGCGGCCTCTCCTCCGAGGGGAGATCGTCCCTTGTCTGTCTCTCTGTCTGTCTCTCTCTCTCTCTCTCTCTCTCTCTCTCTTCTTCCACGAGAACGAGTCCCTCCGTCGCGCGCCCGTATAACTGGAATGACATAATTGAATAATATAACGCGCGCAGCCACCCTTCCCGAAGCAGAAACTGGAACCGCATCGAGCTGAACCGAACTGAGTAATGGTGGTGCGAGTCGAGGACTCGTGGGACCTCTCGTCACGCATATTTCATTACGCGATCCGGCAATCCCCTGCAACCCCTACACGCCGCGTCGTTCCGCTTCTCTCTCTCTCTCTCTCTCTCTCTCTCTCTCTTTCTTTTTTTCTTTCTCGCTCGCCTCACTCTCCCACCTCTCTCTGTCTATCTATCGAACTCGCCTGTGCAGTTTCGACTGCCGAATCGAATCCGGAAATCAGCGAACTTAATTAAAGCGCGTCAAGTCCGTCGGTTCCGTTTCTTCTTTCGAAAAAAACCTTTGCCGAATTGTGGCGTTCTTTTCGAAATGCAGTTTCGAGGCCTCGACCGGTGCGGCTTTACGGAGGAAATTTCTTTGGGCAGTTTCTTTTTTTTTCTGGTTCTTCTTTCTTCGCTCGCTTGCCATTTGGAAAGTCATTGGTTGAATTTACCAGTTTCCCAACTGGTGGCATATATATATAATAAAAAAATTATATATCATTTCCTATAATATGAGCCAATTCTTAACCATAAATCTGTCGTCATCGGAGACACAACTAACGAACCAACCGTGAGAAACTACAGCGCACCACCGTCCAAATAATCCCATTTTGCTCGACAAAGTTACTCGAGCCGAATTATTGAAGTGGCTGCTGAAAGCCTGCCTGCTTTCTCTTTTTCGCGCCTCGGCGTTTCGCCCCTCCTCCCAAGAGCCTGGGCCGCGCTCAATCTCGATATGATTGCATTTCGAGGAGGAAAAGATTGCCGTGAAAGTGCAGCGATTATCTCTATGGTCCGATCGCTGATAACGCGACGAGTAGCTCTTAAGTGAATCGTCAAATCGTTTCTGCCGCCCCTTGGCCAGAGGGTTCATAGACACATGTATCGTGCGCGTTGTGCAAATACCCCTTCCACCTCGTGCCTGCCATAAAGCTCTATCATCCCGTTTCTCCCAGGGGGGTGCTACCTCGCGTTCGTGTCCCCCTTCCCTCCGTCTCTTTCTCCCGCCCCCTAGCCGATGATGCCTTTCGGTCTTCTCTCGGAACAGAAACGTCGCCAAAAAGAAAAGTCGCGCTCTGTTTATCCAGCTGGCGTATTTAAATGTCGCTCCAACGCGGCGTAAAATTATATGCAAAAATCCCCATGAAATATGTAAGTCCCCTAATGCACCGGGAAATTGTCGCGTTACGGAGCCGGCCCTGTGGGATTATTATAGCTGGCTACGTAGCTGTCCCGAAGAAGGGTACACGCGCCACCCCTCTGAGGGGTTTAACGCGGCACAGATTCCTCTCTCTCTCTCTCTCTCTCTCTCTCTCTCTCTCTCTCTCTCTTTCTATTTCTCTCTTTTTCTCGCCCGGATTACTTTCGATCGGCGAACTTGCCGATTTGACTTGGATCGGCTGACACGTTCGCCGAGATTTTCTCACTCAATTCACTGTAAAAATTGTTTCGAAACGCAGGATTTGCGCTCGTTTGTGAAAATCAGAGTAACAAGTATTTTTGAAACGAAATCGAGATGGACAAATATTTTCACGATTTTCAGGGGAGAGATAGCTCATCATAGCTAGAGAGATTGCTCAATTTATGCCAAAGACAAATCTCTGGAATTTTTCTTCGTAACCGCGATGAAAAGAACGAGAGGAATTCAATAACGCCGAGGGCAAAAAGTTGGGGGGAGAGATCTCATTTCTAATTAGGCGGTTGGATATTCTTAATATCTGATCCGTCATTGGCTCGTTTAGGGAGAAGAGAAGGTGGTTCAGGGGGGGAGGGGATGGGTTCTTTTCTTGCAGCGATTCGTCATAGAATGTTATACCTGGAATTTACACGTTGAAAGGACAACGTGGCGAGATGTGTGGTCCAGTAATTAACAGTGTGGGGCCCACCGCGTGGTATTCGCTCTCGGATTTATATACTTGACCCATCGTTCTTGTTCTTCCTTTCGTACATCTCTTCGCGGACTTCTCGCCTCATTTGTAATATGAAACGTTTTCCAATTTCATTTTTTCACCTTTGCGGAGTGTAAATGTAGATCAACATTGGTTTACGAACAGTTATTATTATTAGATCCATAAGCGACGTTGTTTTTTCATATTGTACAAAATTTTATTTTACTCAAGAGTTGGCACAGTTTTAATTTATCTCATTTCAAAACTCTGTACCGACGCGAGTATCGTTTAAACTTTTCATTGACAATGTTTCAACGTGTAATTCATATTTCGTTATACTGCTAATTGTTGTCAGCGTTTCTTTTGGCGTTTGGAACTACCAAAATGGTCACAATGACCAACTGATAATTTTTTGTTGATATTTTACAGATATAAAAAGCAGTATATTTTTTAGAGATTCTTTGAACGATTCTTAAAATAATATACAAATAAAAGTCTCGTTACAAAGATTTTCTATTGCTTTTACTTCACAATAGCTTTATGCGTTGGAAATGAAAATTATTTCGAAACCGTTCGTATCGGATGACTGATGATAAGTATCGGGATGACAGAGGTCAGGACGCAATGCAATTTGTAGGTAGCAGCCAGCAGGTTGTCAGGTGTCGATGGGGGGCCGAATGTCAGCGGGGGTTCCGCTACCTAACAGTAGTAACGTTGCCGTCGCTTATTCGACGGCCCCCTGCGATCTTACATGGATCCCTTCCCCTCCCAAATCTCGGTTTTTGGCTGTTTCATCCTCGTCTCGCGCAACGATACTGATCTTTTGCACCTTCCGGCGTAAAAATGTAACGAACCACACTTTCTTGTTAGAAACTCCCAAAACTCACAGAGGAAAGAATTACTTTATTGTTGCACGACGAAATGAAAAATACCATAGCGAATACACTTGTTAATACTGTTCGACTTTATTAACAAGGTGCCAGCTATTCATTCAGAAGAAACAAAACAGGATCGTCAAAGTCGTGAAACTGTCCAGTGGCTCCATTACGACCCACGGACGAGCCGCGACTCGTCCGCAAAAAAAGAGCAATCTCACTTATAGCCAGCGTAACGCACACTGTGCAGCCGTGGAGCTGCGTAATTAACCGCGGACTTGTGGGAATTATAAATATTCAATCGAGAGGGCGCCGATGGGGAAAAGAAGAGCCGCGGGAAAAAAAAAACGGACGTGAAATAAATTCGATTACAATAATCCGTGGTCACCGGTGACATTACGTTCGCTCGGCTCCATTGTAATGCCAATGTAAAAACGATGCCGCACGATATGTTTATTACCCGAACACCGGATGCGGATCAATATTCATAAGCCGATCCGTCGTTTGGACCCGGTCTGCCGCTCATCGACTGTGCCAGCTCGGCATTATTATTTTAATCAACTCGTATAATGTCTCTGCAAATTACAGGGTGACCCCTCCCCCTACTTAATCACCGGAAGAACTAGTATGTTGCAACGGATGAGGAGTCACTGTCATGCACCGGAAACCAGATATCTGCGATCCTGTGGTTTCATTCCAATTTTTCTTTGTCTTTACTTTTTTTTCCTTTTTTTTTCTTTTGCGAGAATCTGACAAAAGAAAAATGTTGTTGAAACGTGAGCCAAATTTCTAAATTTATTATCAAATATCTCCGTTTGTTTCTCGTAAAATGATACTTTAGAATTTACTCGTTTCTTTCTTTATCTACGCGATTATACTCGCGTCTCGTAGCTACGTTTCGTTTCACAAATAGAAATCGAGGAGGAGAATCGATATCGTCGGCCTTCGTGTGATCAAGTATGATCGAGAAACGCAATCACAGGTTCACAGGCAATAAAACGAGCGAAACGTCGAATCGTTCCCGGACGGGAAACATCTTCCGTTCTGTCGTATTGACGCGAATTATCAGAGACAAAGAACGAGGAAGGGGATGGAAGTCTACCCTCCCCCGAGGTAACAGGAAGAACGGGGCAGGCGGGCAGAGGAGGAGGGTAGGAAGAGCTTGTCTCATTTTACTTTACAAGAGGGATTTAAAAACGAGGCACCGTTTGACAGCTATTGCCGGTCGCTCGTCTTCCCCGGGGCTCCGGGGGAATTAAATTTAAAATATACAATAAACAGGGAAACAATCAATAATCGTGTCCCTCGCGTCGTGTCGTTTGATATGTAGGTAATTAAAAGTCGTATAGGCCGGCGTCCGTATCCCGGAAACGGGAGGGTTTAGCTTAAATTGTGAATAATGACGGAGCCTTTATTGGACAATGCCGTTAAAATCGTTACCTGAGATCCCGAGGCGAATCGTACTCGAGGCGAATACGTTAGATACTCGCCATTTCGCCGTCGCTTGTTTCTCCGCTGCCTTCGTGCTCCGCTTTTGAAATTTTCCTTTTTTCTTTTATCACTGAAAGTGATTCTAATGCAACGAAAATTAGCGATTGGTTGATTTGGGTCACGTGATTGGCGAGGGGGCGTGGGGTAGACCTCGAGTGGGAGTGGCGTTGTCTGGTACTGAGCGGTCGCGCCTGTAATTTGTTTTCTATCAATGTTTCCACATCAATCAAATTTTATGGCAAAAAAAAAAAAGTCGGAACAGTTACTTCTGGGCCTTTCAGTGAGACGAATCGTACTGGGGCACGATCGCCGCCAATTTCCTGGCTGGAGTAAATTATTGTAATTGGAGTTTCGTTCCATTTCTTGATATTTTCCAATTATCCGTCGAGGTCGATTGTATCTGGTCGATTGAACGAACGGGCAAACAGGAGAGAGGCGATGTAAAATCGCCTGCAGTTGGCAAAAGTCAATCATAAACTGTAAACTGATGGAGCAACCTTGTACGGATCGAGCACACCCGTCAATCTGGCGTGGGTTTTTCTTTCTGGCGGTGAAAGAAGAACAAAGGTCAACGGGGGACACGCGCGGTTCGCGCGCGAGCATCTTGCAGGACGAGCTGGATTCAGCGTTCGCGTCAGACAGCAGTTAATGGGGATTCGAGTGTCGATGAGGCATCGACGCCGATGGACGTCGACGTCGGTCAAGGGAGGCCGCCGGACAGCCAGCCCCGCTGTTGTTTTTACGCGACGTGCCAGTAATTTACAGTCGGTCATTCAGCCGTACATGGCCGATGGATACGATCCGGTGGCCTCGCTATACGTCAAATTATCCCATACATCATGGGCTTTCTTCGCCCAGGCCAGCTCGATTTATGTCCACGCGCATAATATAAATTATTAAATAAGTCTACGCCAGAAGCGTATGCGCGGCTCGGTTATTTATCGATCGGTAAGAACGGATCGATCCGTCGATCCGATAACTGAACGCGCAGTGTCCAACCACGGCTAACGGCTAAGAGTGCCGTTTTTTCCAACGGTGGCGGGGGAAAAAAAGTTGCCGCGATTCGTTTCGAGTTTGTTGGAAATTTGTTGTTATCCCTGTTTGTCATCCATTTCTTTCGCGTGCGAACTTGTTCAATTGCTTGTTACTGTATGGTACTACAAAGACCACCCAAACGTGGTCGTCGCGTTTGTTCGAGTCAAGTTAGTGGTAAACAGCGATGATTCAATTGGCAAAGTAAAAAGCGAAAGCGCAAAGACGCGAAATGAAGGCAGTGAAAGAAGCGGGGTAATTTTGCACGAGCACACGTGTGGACGTTACTGGATCGGACAAATTTCAAATTCCGCGAAAAATCACGTGTATCTGGAAGAAGCCAGAGGAGCAAGATATTCGACGCGGAGGTTTTTGCCGGCGCATGGGACCACCTCGGAGATGAAGCTGTCCTCCGTTTGCTGCGCCGGGCTCTAACCCCACTGACCCCTCGTTTTTCGCGGTCGGTGATGTTCACCGGCTGTTTCGCACAATTCTCACGCGCGCGATCATCAGAATCGGGGACATTGCAGAAAGAAACCGCCGTCAAATCCAAAGCGGGAACTGAACGGATCGCAGGGATCGCAATAAAAATGAACGCCGGCCCTCCGAAATTAGGGAGCGCAAAAACGGCTGACGGGGGCCTTCGTACTTTGACGACGAATCGTTACCAGGCGCAGCGAAACGCAGTCAGCTGATGACAGGTCATATCTAAACAACTTCACTTTATCCGCGATTAGACTGTTTTTGTAATATGCCTGGTTTTAACGCACATGATGTAGAAAAATATTATATAAACTAATTCTTGTTCGACTATTTATGTATACTATATAGACTATTACATAGACTATATATAAAGTAATTCTTGTTAAGTTTTACATAATTTAGCACAAAGAGGCATTTAGTCAAGCACAGAATGAATTTCATCTAAAGTAGTATTGGTATAACTTGATTCAACTTGTGCCTCTGGTATTCCCAACTTTTCTCACCCTAAGAAATCTTTTTTCATTGCCTCATCTATTTACAAAACTAGACGTAGAAAGACATTACATAAACTAATTCTCGTTCAGAGCTAGAATTAATGTGAAAGTTTAACACAACTTGGACATTAAAGAGGTATTACTCGAGTACAAAATGACACCGGTATAACTCAATTCAACTTACAGCTTTAATATTCCCAATTTCTAACTCTGAGAAATCTCTTTCTTTATTGTCTTATCCGTATAAAAATTAGATATAGAAAGACATTGCATAAACTAATTCTCGTTCAGAGTTGGAATTAAAATGTGAAAGTTTAACACAACTTGGACATCAAATACAAAATGAACTTGATCTAAAGTGGCACTAGTGTAACTTGATTCAACTTGCATCAAGGTGTATCCAACTTTTTAACCCCAAATTTCTTCCTTTGTAGCTACATCGGTTTGAAAAAAGTCAGATTCTTAGATGGGACTTAATCCGAGAACCGAAGCAAAATCGAGAAAGCTCATCATCACCTGAAAGTCCCCCCCCTGCGTAATGCCCATATTTGTCGGATCGATTTCGGACAAACCGGTCGCGATCGAATAAGGAACGAGGCGAAAGAAGCGATTGTTGGTCGATTAGGTGGCCGAAAAGAGTCGAGCGCAATCACTCAAGCACGCCAGAAAGCGTGGAGATTTTCATTTGTGGCTCCGGTGGCGATCGGAAGCCAGAGCCACCCACGGTGCCCCACCAGGGACGATCGAGGATTTCTCTTGATCATTTCGATCGCGCCGGCTCGCCTTTATGTGTATATTATGTATTTATTATGGCTGGACTACCAGGAACCGAGCGACAAAACCAGAGGAGCCTCGGCCTTTTGCTTTGGTCCGCGATCCTCGTTCCACGTACCGCTCCCCCTATCTTGACTCATTAATTGACACCGTGATGCTCGGCCCCGCCGACCATGGTGGTCCAGGCTGCCTTTAACGAAACATCGATTCTCTCCGATGGCCGGCCGTTCGAGAGGAACCCCGCGAAGCCGTCCACGCGGGGAAAATAAATTAATACTCGTCAGGAAAGTCCCTGGACGAGTTTTCTTTCGCAATCGGCCAGTCGATTTAACTGGTCAATCCGACCGTTTTGCTTTTGGAATTGCTTGCGGCTCGTTCGTGGTCGAGCGAGGATTTCTTACGAGATTTGCTTGAAGGATGTCGATTAGTGACGAGGTAAGGTAAGGTGTAGCAAATTCTACGATATGCCCCGGCAATATGTACGAAAATTCAGAAGTTTTTCAAACGTCGAGACAGAAATTCCGCGGTTGCAAAGATCCTGCCGTGTTAAACAGCGCATTCTGCGCGACATTCGACAAGGTCCTACGTGATACGAATGCGGAAGTTAGTTCTGAGCTTCTGTGCAAAATCTTCTAGACCAAGATTTTCGAGCACAGCGGTGTTTATGCGAACGGATCTACTTGGACGGAGGATAAAAAATATCGCGAAATTTCGAAGGATCGACACGAACGAACGGCAGAAATTTCGTCGATTCTCACTGACAAAATCCCCCATTGCCGGCGTGTCACGTATCGTAGCTGAAGTCGTGCGTTTTTGAACGCACGGGCCCCGGTTTATGGGGCAATCTGTAAGCCGCGAACGATCGGTGACACCGCGTGGAACTGGGCCGACGTTCATAACGCATTTACATTCTTTTCAATGTCGCGCCACGTCCATCGGAGGCCACCGGTTCGATTGGTATTCCGTGGCTGGTTCCTTCGATTTATCAGACGTCCCTATAACTGCCATAAGTTCCACGCTCGGAATATAGTAGGAGAGCGAACGGTTGCTCACAAGAAAGAAAACTGCTTCGATCGGTTTCTCATCGATTACTTCTGGACTGAACTTTTTATTTAACCACAAAACTTAAAAGACGACGTCGACTCTGAGCCTAAAGCAAAGTTCTGCTACGACAGAGAGAAGGCTAGTTGACTTTTTCGTAGAGAGTCTTCCACGATCGTGATTGCGAGCCGGAGGAAAGAGGAGAGAATAAGGGAAACGCGCGGATGAGGATCGAGGCCCCGCGTAAGTATTCAAAGATCGATCGAAACTCGACCTGGTTCTCGGAAGCGTTGCCCGCGGCCGATTGTTATTCCGCTTGTGCCCGGTGTAATAATAAATTATGATTCTCTTTTGAAATAGGTGGGTGCCAGGCAGATTCCTAACGGGGCTGGAGGCCCCCATATTTACGATTATAATGTCCGCATAGCATTATTTCGATCTGGGAAACGCGAGCATGACGGAATGCCACCGGCCCGTCATGTTGCCGCATAACAATACTCGCGATCCTTCACCGCCATTGTTATTCGAATCAGATATGAATATGATTCACGTGTCCCGATCCGTTCGATCCGCATGTATGATCGATGCTGAATGAACGTGCCGAATTTCTTTTCTTCCTTTTTCTTCTTTTTTTTTTTTTCTTTCACCTTTCAAAGCGTACAAACGCCCCCGTTGAACGGGCTTCGTCGTCCGTGTCAGTCGTTGTACGCTAGAAACAGCGAAATCCTCCAATTTTTACAAAATTACACACACGGAAAGGAAAGTGGACGATAATTAAAATTATTACATAACTCTTAAATATGTACGAAATATGATATATTATGCGTTATATATGAAGATGTACGATAATATGAAATTCTCATATCTGTTGATATTTAGGATCACATGAAAAATTCAACGACCAGCGCGTGGATGTTCGTCGGATTTATTTCCGTTGATCGTGAAACGACGGGCGACGCGAGTTTCGTGAATACTGTTATTTCTTTTCCTTTTCTCTTTTATTCATTCACTTAGCAGTTTCCTGATATCCGAGCGTCGCGCCGACTTTGAATGAGTCGAAAATTGAAAACGTCGGTCGCAAAGATGCGTCTCGAACTGCGCCCGAACGACATTCGGCTTGGTATTCCTTATCGAAAATCAGTATTCCCGTCATTCGCCGTGGCAAAACTTGCATTTTTATCTATACGAATTGACCGAAAATTTAAATCAGCGTCTCGAAAATAAAGGAAGACGGGGAAACGAAAGAAGGTGGCAACGTTTCGACACGTCGAAGGAATTTTACGATTCAAATGGAAGTGCGATCTCTCGCGTGTCTCTAAAAATAACAGCTTTCTCTCTTCTTTAATAAAATGCCTCTCACTCCGAATAAATTTTCGACAAAGCTCCTCTCATCCCCCGACCTTCCCTAGATTCAACTCTGCAAGAACTCTTCTTCGTTACTTGGGCAGTTCGGTTAATTACGATTGACGCTAGTTACATTTCAGTTGAAGTCGCGTCACGATTTGCTCTCGAGATCTAAAGTCGCTGTTTGTTATCGAGCAATTAGTCACAGCTTGCAGTTGAAATAAAAAAAAAGAAAAGAAGAAAAAGATCCTGTAATTGCGTTCAATTTTCGATTATTTTGTCAATTGAGCGTTCCATACAGGCACGGTGTTTTTCGAAACTAATCAAATCTCTGAAAAAAAAAAAAAAGAAAGAAAAAGAAAAAGAAAAGAAAGAGAAGACTGTTCAATTTCTGTACAACTTTTCATACGCAGCAGCCTCGTTTTATATTACAGATAGAATAGGAACGCGGTTCCGTGTTGGGCTGTCACGTTAACTCGACGGATCGCCGCGAACACGGGCAGGCTATGGAAATAAATAGCTTGGTTTGTTTGAAGCGCGAACGTGACAATTCGAGTGCACTGGAAAGCATAGATATCGAAAGCGGAGAGGGCCCCGGCTGGTCGTTTTCCAGCGGGCGACTACGCGACGTCTGCTGCTCGGGCCACTTGGCGATTCCGCGCGCGGATCTTAGACGCGTGACCTGGACGGTTCCCACGCAGGACACGGAACATCGTCGCAACCGGCTGACGTGTCACATACATACGTGATCATGTTCTAATGCATCGCGCGCCCCTTGGAAATTACAATTAGGTGACTAGACGAGCAAGTAACCACCGATCGGGTCTACCGGATCGTTAAGCCTCGTGTTGGATTTTCATGCGGATTGCCGGTTCGTTCGGCAGACGCGTGAATAAACAACGTATCGGAGAAGAAAACAGAGAGACGTTAGACGAGCAAAGAATCAAAGCAAAATTTATTGTGCCTCGGTGCGCTCTTTTCCCCATCGTTCGTGGCGAAATTTTCACTTGAAAACAGCCTTTCCAGAGTTAATTTATTTTAGACGGGCCGAGGTAAGAGTTTATAACGAAAAACTCTTTAAAATCGACGGTAGCCGCCGAGCGGAATGTTAAATAGCGCTGGATGGACGTAACGCAGTTACAAAGTTCCCACTCTTAAAATTTTAATATTTAAGCCGGACACCGGTGGTCGAAATATATTCCTTTTGTAAGTTCCAGTCATGTATTTGGGCATAAGGAAAGCAACAGCGATATCATCTAAGGTACGTAAAGAGAGAAAGTCCATGTAAATGGAGGCAGAAGATATTGAGACAAAACTGAAGGCGCATCCAGAGTAGCTATACGAGTTGAATATTACAGAATGTAACACTGTTGCGCGGAATATTTAATGTCTGGAAACAGGTGGCCGTAACTTTGCCGGAGAGACGAGAAACGAAAATGACGAAATCCTCGTATCACGGTTGACAGATCCCTCCGAGGCGACGCATGAGAAACTTCTGCCCCACGAGGCATTTACGTTCGCATTTTACTGCCAGCGCTCGAGATTGTCAAAACGCAAGAAGATGCGCAACGTGCACACGCAGAGAAATAGTATACAAAGTATACAAAATGGCGTATTTCGTTTGAAATTTATGTGACTCACCGCCTCTCCGCGAACTTGCAATCCCTCTGGTGGTGACGAAAATTTCAAACAGCAAATCTTCAGGCCGTCGTCCATGCAGATTCACCGATCGTTAGAAGCAAGTTTATCCAGGAATCCTTGGGGATCGTTTCTTGCATCCCTGTCAGCTCGGACGAAGGGAGAACGGTTCGAGTTTTGCACATAAATCTGGTCTACCTACGGTGTTCAGGCTCCTCCTGGGACTCGGTTCCAGGACAGTACGGAAAAGGACTCTAGGAAGACTTCTCTTTAGAAGATTGCTGGACACTCGTTACTCATTCGTTACGCATTCGTGAAAATGTGCTGCTGCTTTCTTACGCGTTTATTATGTATGTACTAGCGCTGTGTTATTTCGCTGTGAATGTACAAACCATTTCTATTATAATACTATTTCACAAGCTATTATCATATTGCACTGTAAATATGTACTGAATATATATATTAAATGTGCTATACAGTTTTGATCATTTTAATCTATCTGTAACAGTGCATTGTTTAGGAAATAACAAAGTATGAAACAACTGTCACAACAAATCTCCACCTAACCTAATATCTCTCATTACTTTCAAAACGTATGCGTCAATTATCCAACAGATAATGTAGTATAAACAGCATATAAGAATTTTATAAAAAGACACAGTTTTCATATTTAACACGTCTTTGTTTAAAAAACTATATACGTACGTGTAAATTCTACGGCGTTGGTTGACAATGGGATAGAATGCCTGAAATATACATATATATACTTAATAGAATGCAATTTTGTCATGTGTCTTTTCTCCAGAGAGCAATTTAAGTTGTTATACGTTTGAATAATCTAAATACACACCATACACACTATACACACTTTTTTTAATATTTTGATATATACTCACCTACACGTCTACGACAAATCACTCGACAATTTAAAAATAAATTACGTATTCAAGTGACGAGTGACCAACACTGAATCTCACGAAACCCGCCTTTTTGAAGAGAAACGCTACATAAAAACGCGCAAGTAGTCCCTCGCCTCGCCGGTAGATGGCAGTTGGCAACAGTTGTCCCGTGACAAATTTTCGTGCGCGAGTCTCCGTTTCATTTTTAAATATTTCGCACGGAATAATTCAAATTTGATAGCTCAAGTGTGAAAAATGACGAAACGAGTGTTTGTATTTCCGTTTGTGATATAAATTGTGTAGTATAATTCAATTCAGTGCGAATAAGAGAACTGTAGATAGCGCGAGCATTTGAAAGGGACGAGCGAGAGGTTAACGGTTGAAATTTCATAAATTAGAATTACTAATCGAACGAGAATAGAGTATCGTTGCGTTTCTGTTTCTTTTATTTTCACGTCGGAAGAATCTTTGCTTGGTATTTCATGTACTTTCTTAACGTATACTTGCAACTGTAGTTTAACAATCATTTCCTGCACCGTTTTCTAATATACATATAAACGACCGTTGAAACAGCTGCGCATTGAGATGCGCAGAATAGAAAAAAATGGAACCGAATAGCGCGAATTACATATTATTTGAATCGTTTCCTTATTGTCACTTTTGACTTTAGTCAGACATATTTCGAACGAAACATTCTAAGACAAAGAATGTTTTTTACTTCGCACGAATGCGTGCATTTTCCAAACTCAATATTAACCGGAACAAATTCCTCAGTCTTATATTTAATTCTATAAATTTATAGACATTTCTTGGAAATATATTTTAATATTATCTTGATTAGAAAAATCTAGATATTTTATATTTTAAATATTTCTCATAAAAACTTATATAAAGAAAATTCATCTTAACTCCAGTTCCACAAAACAAACAGTAATGCAAAGATACTTTTTTCCTGCAAGCAGCGAGGTCGCTGAAAAAAAAAGGGGGAAGAAAGCGTCCTCGGTGGCAGTCGGCATCGATTTTTCAATGAACTGTAATGCGAACTAGTCAAACGTGGATGAAGTTGCGGTTCGGTCTCGGTTCAGTCTATATATAACGTACCTGCGCCAGACAAATTAACCGGGAGCGCGAGTGCGGATTAGAACAAAGGAATTTCATCTTCGCCGGCAGTTCATAATCTCGGTGAAAGTCCGCCGAGAGGTGTGCGTCATAGGCGTCGCAGCAGCGGGACACCGGCCGTGCCCCTTAATAAACGACCACGGTAAGTGCACAGACGACGCGCACTAATAATTATAGCTTTGTTCCATCGCGTACACGAGCAACCATCCAGCGATGCAAATTAACCGGTTGGCTATTATTGATGGGGCTGCGGCCTTGCTTTTGTCCTTTATTCGGCAACCTGGAAGGAAGCCGGGAATTAATTTTGGAAATGGCCACTCCCATAGGGAAATCTTGCTTCTCTCATCTTTTACTTTTATTCGGTCGCGCGTTTGATCCTTGGTTTGAGACTAGATCTTGGTTGCTCGTGCAAATAATTTTGTAAAACTCAAATCTGAAGATCAACTCGTAATAATTTTATTATGTAACACGTGACACGTGACGGATTTAAAATTAGTTCTGAAAATGTAGGTCCATGTAGGTCTGTAAGAACCTTTTCGTCGCAAAGCAGAAATTTTATGATTTCGATATGATTCGTGAAAGTTGTATTAAGAGTAATATCTCGTGGATATTATCACGGATATTACGGACAGGTAGCCAGGAAGGCGAGCTTGATTCGGGTTGCATGATGACTCGGTTATATTTCAAACCATTCAATAACTTGGTACCTCGTAAAAAACTTCGAGACGTATCGATTATGTTGTCGGTTGGCTTTGAGTCCTTTTTCCCAAAAGCGATTGTTTCTTTTATTCTTCCCCCATTCTTTTTCAACTACTCCTTGAACCGATGAGAACGTGCAACATTCTACTTCG
>KQ435964.1:320392-331771 GCA_001276565.1 Melipona quadrifasciata | reverse complement strand
TCCAAGGATTTTCCCCCGGTTCCTTTTTTTTTCTTCCCCCCTCGCACCGAATGCGATTTCGTACCACACGTCGATTTCGCATCCCTGTACGTACATCGTTCGTTTACGTGAACAGCGGCGCGAGAATGCTGCGATTCTCGATTCCGCGGCGATCGATCCGGGGAAATCAATCAGCGCTCAAATTAGAAGCTGTTAATCAAACCGCTTCGTCGGTGAATAATTTTTCGAAAAGTTTGCTTCTCTTATCCCTCTGCCTAGTCGAGTCAGACCAGTGAATGTTTCACCTTCGTCTTCAATTAGCGCCGAGATTAGAAGCTTTTGAGAATTCGTCGATAAATAATTTTTCGAAACATTTACATTTCACACTGTCGCACGACAAATGGCCTGGGGATATTTCGCGCCGCCTCTAATTAAAAGCTGTTGATTAAATCGACTGTTGAGAAATCGTTTCGTTGATAAATAATTTTCCGAGAAATTGACTTTTCACGCCGTTCCGCCGAGCGGAGTCGAACGAGTCGCATGAAATTGCCAGGGAATATTCCACCTATTTCCCCTAATTATTCGCAAACGATGCATCGTCGCATGCCGAAGAACGTTTTCACAGACAACCGCGAGATAGTTGGAAGCAGCGTTGTTCCCTGACCGATGTTCGACCAATTTCCATGCTTTCGGGAAATTGTGAACCGACCGGAGAGACCCGGCCTCAAATTCCCCGAAAGGGAAACAAATATCGAAAACCAATAAACGATAAGCTGCTAATTGGGAGTCGAGACGGCGCCGGTCCGCTCGACGTGACGATGTCCGGCATCCATCGATTTGAGTCTCGCCATAAACCCTCTATAATAATCGGGCGGATCGTTAACGAAGCCCGTGAACCTTTCGGGACCCGTGAAACGTAAAAATCGCCGCGATAAGTCCCTTTTCTTCCTCGACACTCACCGTGTGATTGTTTACTCGATATTTTAACAAAGAGCGCCTTACAGTGTTCCATCCACGCTTTTTGACACTCTCAAAAGGGGAATGTTGTAGGCGCTGTGTGTCAAGTGTAGGTAGGAGGTTTCTCACATGAATCGTGTCATTGGTAGCCTGTTCCTGTTTGGAAAATTTAAAAATAGAGCATTCTGTTACCCTAGTAAACTATGGAAACTCTTTGCGCTAAAGAGAAAAAAAAGAAAATCATCTTGCTCCTTTGTGAAGCAAGATGCGAAAAAAGTCGACTTACGTTTCCTTAAATGACACTATGTCTGTATTTTTCTTCGTTTGTCAACGAAATGGAAATAAATATTGGAAATTCTTTGTCCTCCTTAAGAAAGACTCATCTTGCTTTCCTCAACCGGTTTCCACCCTGTTTTTTGAAATGGCACCGTGTATTTCTCCTCGTTTATTAAAACGAGATGGCAATAAATTTTGGAAACTGCCTCCGTCCTCTTCGTTAAACAAAGCCGAGGTCATTTGGATTTCATTTGTTTGAGACGTTTCGTTAAAACAAGCTCGCATAATAGGAGGTACAACACCGCGGACACTCGGTAACATAAATACAAGCGTGTAAGCGCCAGATTTAGAGAGGCGTATGGCAACGAGAAATTAAGAGACGCAGCCACACGCAGCCGTGGCGCAATCTGTCTGGCGGCTAAGCCGCGACAAATTTTTCATAGGTACTCGCCCGTAAGTTATATTTATGACTCGTCCTTAAGGGGGAACGCGTGGCTGCCGTCAGACGCTAATGAGCGCCGGGAAACCATCCCGCGACGCCGTGTCCCCTCCGATGACGAATGGCCCCGGAGAATGGCCCCGTCGCGCGTCCAGACGTACAGAGACAAAGATGCGCTATCCGTCAAAAATTTTCGAAACACTTTGCACTGCTCGTTCCCTCGAGTGAGTTTCATCCCTAAAGTTTCTTCTTTGATCCCTCTCAAGGGGACTTTTATCGCGCTAAAACCTAGCCAACAGCTCGAACTTTCTCTGTTTGCAATTTCCTGATAATTATAACGAACGTATACACACTTGGTATTGTACGACGCGATGATAGTGTAGTACATAATATTTGAACAGACGTCTGGAGTGAAAGCTATGATAATTCGACGTAAGGAAAACAAAAGAATTTCAGGAGAATTCATGTAAACTAGACTTTTTATTGCTTTTTGCAAAAAATGGCGGAGGATTATTGTTATTATTATTATATTATTATGTTATTTTTCGAAAAATTGAAACTGTGCCGTTACCTCTTGTTCATCATTATACTCGTTCCAACGAATCCGCAAATGCACGTTGATGATTTAGATGCTTTAAATTTAGACAACGTCACATGCCAGAGTGTAGAAGAAGATACGATCAAAATATCGCGTTAAATATCATTTGAATGATTACATACGATACGATTTGTCGTTTTATTTGTTAAATACCATTTGAACGATTACACACTTCCATTTTGTTTGAACTGCTGCTTTGTAGATAAACTGTCCGAGGGCAAAGGCGAAAACCTTTCGCTTGATCTCGTTTTTCGAAATAAATTTCTCAGATTCAAACGAACGATTCATCGAGACGAACCGATACGATCTCTCGTTTGAAACTGTCCAACACTACCTTTGTCTCGATCTAACAACAAGCAAGCTACGTTGGGTAGCTCACGCGCCTAAATGATTCCCGAGCTGATTGCCCGCCAAAGGGGGGCCGTTTAGTATCGCGTCCACTCGCGTCGAAATAGATATCAAAGAGGAGCACGGGTCGTTTACTACTCGTACGCTCTATTTTCGAGATAGATGTTACGAGGTCTTGGTAAAAAACGAGGCGCGCGCGATATCGGCGAGAATCAGCGAGCGAGCGGAGAGAGAGAGGCATTCTCCGCTGCAGAGAACCGAGGGGGATGATACGATCCCGGCGTCCTGATTATCGGATCCATCGCGTTTTACAGGCTTGGTGCGTGGATCAGTCGGGCCGGCCTCGAGAGGCATGTGCCTTCGCGATACTTTATCTACGGACATGAAGAGGTACTCGAGAATCGTTTTCAGAGTAATTGAAATGGCACTCGAGTCGAGCCGGTGCCTCGATATGAACGAGGGACTCTCTCTCTCTCGAACGCGCCTCTATCTCGCCTGTTCATCGTTCATAATATGTTGACGTTTTTCGCGCTGGCACGTGCTCGCGCTTTCCGAAAGTCCGTCGATGGGCCCTCGCGTCGCTGAGAATTCGAGTCCCTCGCATTTGATTCGGGGGTCGAGCATCGCGGGGCGAGACTGATGTTCCGTTTTGCCAAAGAAAGAACAGGGAAGCGAAGGTGTTTACGAATTTCTACACTTTCTAAATTTCATGCGTGGTTAATCAACACAAGAAAATTTCGTACCGATTAACAGTTTTGCTTCCAAAGTATGTCTCATAATAGTGCTCAAAAACTATAATTATCAGGAAAAGTGTCTAGAGTTTAAGATGCATTTCAGAACAAAGCAACAAATCAAATTTGAAGATATTGTTGTAACATTTTTATAACATATTATGACATATTGTAACATTTTTTAACCATGTCAAAGTCAATTTGAAGTAAAACATTTTGTTCCAAATATTTTTAATGATGATAAATAATAATAATTTATTATTAATAAATTATATAATGCAATAATACCAAATACTAGTAAATAATATTTATTTTGACGTTATTTTGATAACAGATTTTACAGCGTCTTCTTATCGAAGTTAGTCGGTCTTAACAGACTGAATAGTCGGAAAAAATGATCGTGTATACTCCCTACGCGGTATACGTGTTGTTAAAACATCGGTATATAACTTTCTAACAGATTTTTCAAGAATTCTTCATTTTACAATGAGAATTTCAAATTGGCTGGAAAAGTACATCAATTCGAACGGAACGGAGTTTCGTAACGAACAATCATCGGCAGGTAACGCGACGATTATAGAAAATAGAGTGCCGAGTGTTGAAAGGAGGGAGGCAGAGAGATGAAATGTTTCAACACATCAGAGAGACGCAGAGCGATTCTATCGGAAAATTCTCTCTCGATCAGTCCTCTCGCGCGTTTTTTGAGCGTCAGGGGACCAGTGTATCGGACGCGGTCATAAAAGATGTAGGAACCGATGTCCGGTAACAAGATTTCCGGCGGAGATACAGCGGGAGGGGAGAATCGACACTCTGGGAGAGCGAAGAAAGCGCGATCATCCACGAGTCTGTCGCGTACGTGTTCAAAACCATGTCCGGTGGTGTGCCGCCGCTTTAAGTAACGCCATCAATGATTCAACCTCAAGATGCTCGACGACACGACGGCTCTGTCGATGAAATTCCCGATTTTCGCCAATCTCCCCCAGACGCGACGTGTTTTTATCTTCTTCCTTCCTTCTTTCTTTTTATTTTTGGATCGTTTCCGTATTCCCATTAAATTTTTACAAAGCGACGAAGATAACACCGAGGAGTTATTTTCTTCATTTCTATCTCGCAACTTTCCTCCTTCACAGTCGCCGCTTTACGCGTACTTTTTTGTACATTTCCCAGTCGAATCGTCGATCGGAACGTCACTCTCGTGTTGGAAAGAAAAGTTTGCCCGATAGATGAATTTTACATCTCAGATTTGACGGAGATACGTGTAAAGAAATTGACTTTGATCTTGAATTTCGAAATCAAAATTTTTTTTTGTATTCTACTCATCGCGAAGGTAAAACTTTTCCAAGGAGCCATAGGACGCAACCTAATAGCTCTTTTAAAAAATGGTGAACTACACTACGAACGCGTGCTGACAGCGACTTTATGATTCTGGAAGCGTCTATTTTACGTAATTTTTGTACTAGCTTCCAACGTTTTATCACTGAAAGTGATTTTAGCAAGGGTAAGCCAGAAAATCGGGCCTCCAGGTGCAACGCTGACGCAACGAAAATTAGCGATTGGTTCATTTGGGTCACGTGATTCGCGAGGGGGCGTGGGGTAGACCTCGAGTAGGAGTGGCGTTGTCTAGCACTGAGCGATTCAAATGTTTGCATATCGATAGAATTTTATGGCAAAAAGTCGTCTTCGTTTTCTAGTCAGAACAGTTACTTCTGGGCTTTTCAGTGAGACGAATTGTACTGGGGTACAAGTCTTGCAGTTTTTATCATAGTTGTGAGTCTAAATAATCAAATGATGGAACCAACTGTTAACATTACATTAAGTATGTTAAGTACATTAAGTACAACCATGTGTTAGTTGATGCAAACTAAAATTCAAAATGTAAAAACTCTGCTACTCCTTTTCACGAAAACAACCTTCGTTAGAACGTTTTTACAGAATTTTCAATATCTGCTTTTCCGACGGTAGTACGATATTAATGTGTCTTAAATGAACGTTAGAATTAGAATCGCAGGTGATCGGCTACTAACCACTATTTCACAAATGACGGACAATCGCGGTGCCAACCTTTGACCGATCTTTCAGTTCCATATCGTTCTAGCACGACACAATTTCACTCGCGATCAGTAACTAGTAAAATTCGACGAGGAAAGTACAGCGTATCGAGCATAGTCGAAAGAAAGACAAAGAAACGAAATAGATACGTAGGTATCTTGAAAGAGGAGGGAGCAGGAGAGAGAGAGAGAGAGAGAGAGAGAGAAGGAACGACAATTCGACGATAGAGAGTACGCATTCCGAACAGGGATAGGAAGGGGTGAAGCAGAGGAAGAACACAAACACGTAGCCACGATACAGAGGGCGAACGCTGGTGAGAGCGTAACCGGCCTGATAACATCTCTAATCACGACGAGGCCGGCCCAATCAGCTCTAATCCTGGCCTCTGTATCCATCCAGGAAGGCTGTATAGTCGACGGGTTCCGGGAAACCGTCGCTCAGCCCCCTCGGCCACCTTCCCCCTCCCAGGGAAACTTGTGAGCCGTATAGAACATCGCGTACAATTCGTGGCTATAGAGAGGACTGCAAGCTCTGGGGGGATGCAGCTGCACCGACGGCATCATACACTGCCACCGCCGCACCGGCTGATACCGTCAGCTCGAAATTACACGTATTGATGTATACAGATTGCGAACGGTTACACGGGGCCGACGGTTTCTGTTCCGTTTATGTTTCGGGCGTGTTGGACCGATCGAAACCGGTTATCTGGCCTCCTCTGAAGCCCCGCGTGTTGTTTCGCTCCCTCTGAATCCCGGCTGCCCGTGTTGCTTTTCTTTCCTCCCGGAGAGCTTGCGAATCGAACGGTCCAACGACATCTGTGAATACGCCACGCGAACGACGCGGATCCGACGTTTTCACCGTGCCTCGGCTCTCGTTTCTCGCTCGTCGGCGTAACGCGTGCGTGTCCTCTTTCACCTTCAGAAACGATAAAAAAAAAAAAAATAAATAAATAAATGAGTCGTCAAATTTTCCAATTTTCCTTCTGTTGTACAGCAGTACAGTTCTTCCCGAACAAGAGTTCGCGTCGACTGGAAAGGAAAGTTTGTCCGTGGCTATCGTAGATGAATTCTGCACCTTCGATTTGATGGATAACGTAAAGAATAGAATTGACCTTGACTTTCTTTTTGCATTCTACTCGTCACGAAGGTAAAACTTTTCCGAGGAATATAGTTTCTTCGAAAAAAAAGTTCCTTGATCATTTAACACTACGCGTGCTAACAGCGACTTTATGGTTCTGGACGCATGGATGTCTATTCTACGTAATTTTCGTATTCAGGTTTCACTAACATTAGATTTATCAGTTTGTCTAAATAATCAAATGATAACTAACTCGACTGATTGTTAACGTTATTCGAAATACAAATATTACGTAATATAGACGCGTTCAGAATCATAAAGTCGCTGTTAGGACGCACGCGTCCGCAGTGTTAAACGATTAGCAAACTATTTTCTAGAGAACTACTAGGTTGCGACTTGTGATTCCTTGGAAAAATTTACCTCTCTGTGAATACAGTGCAAAAAAAGAAAAAAAAAAAAAATGTTGACCTTGAAATTCAAGATTAATTTTACGACAGATTCTTTACAGATATTTCCATCGAATCGTAGGTGTAGCATTCGTCTGTAACAGCCATGGACAAACTTTTCTTTCCACCCTGTACAATTCGCCTCGACTGTGCAAACTCCTCGTCTCTCCGTGTTTGCAGATTGATGTTCGAATTGATTCGTCAGTGGCAGAGGGGGTCAGAGCTCGGACACTTGGAGGATTCGAAAATCCCCCGAAGGAACGAAAGATTCGTCCCCCCGCCCTCCCCTTCAATCGTCTGGCAATCGTGTGCCCGAACATGTGGACATGCAATCATCATCAGCGTTTCGCGATATTCCGTGGCCCCTTTTTGCTCTCATCAGCTCCGGCCAACGACGGCGAATCGCCTATTTCCGACGCGCGTTCGCTGCAGGGGTTGAAACATCTGCGAAAGACGCTCGTTTACCCTTTCCGACAATGACAATGATTGGTCAGTTTTCTGCATCGGGATAACTCCCATGAAATCACGAATTTAGAGTAATTTCAAAATTAAATTACTAAATAAACGTATTTTCAAACATTCGTGATAATAACGTCAAGATTAAGTTACAAAATAATTTCACAATTAAATCGCGAGAGTAATAATCACTGTAGCGTCAAGATACTTGAGCTACAGTGGAACAGAAGGCAGAGGAGCTCTTATGATAAAATAATCTCGGCAGAGGATAGAGGGGGGGGGGTCGGGTGCAAATGGGAAATGGTTTCGCCATCAGTCTCAAGACGAAACAAACGTCTCCCCGTTAACGAACATCGAACGAATTTCAGAGAGAAAGCGGTTCATTTACCAAGCGTATCGTTGCTGTTTGCCAGAGACGACCATCTGGCGATTCCCTGACACCCACGGATACTTCATGAAAACCACCCTGTCCGAGTCTAATGACGTATAACGCGTCCACTCCGTATCCGCTGACCATACTTAGGTCCTTTCTCTCCACTTGGCCGCAACGCTGGGGTCAAGCGTTCGCCTCGTCGAGCCCAGAGCTCGTCAGTTGAGGCCCCGGCACTCCGGGAATTGTTCACCCCCCGACCTTAATAACGCAATTACCGTTATTGCTCAACTTTAGAGAGAAGCGCATATGCGTCCACGCGCGCGCGTGTCTCATAATGGTGGGAAATGCTCCGCTCCATGGACGAGTATTTTCCCTTTGTCAAAAATTTCAATCGCGTCCCATCGAGATGCTTGCCATATGGTGATTTCACAATCGTGAAAAAATCGCTGAAACAGCCTAGACGACTAAAGTATTATATATATATATATATGTATACAGGGTGTTCCCGGGTTAAATTGCCAAATTTTATGTATGAATTTAGAAGCCTAAAACAAACAAATTTTGTCCTGTGAAAGTATGCTCGCGAATGCTTCCTTCAAGAGATATTTACTTCTAAAGTTATTAAGAGTTAGGAATGGATGACATTGAAATATGTGTGTTTCCAAGATTAACGCTTGTCTCCAAACTGAAGGTAATCATTTTGAGCAACATGTGTAATAATTACAATTATTTCTAGTATTATACTATTCTATATATAAAATAAATAAAGTACATACTGTACTTTAGTTATCTAGGTAGTTTAGAATTCCTTAGGAAAGAAATTGAAGTGTTGGACGCAAGGAAAAGTTAACAATATGATAAAGAATACAAACTTCTATTGATATATTTTGTTAAACATCACTCGAATATTTAAAAACGTACTGTTATAAATGTATAAAATTTCTATAAAGAAATTATAAATTGGTCATTTTGATCATTTTGGTGGTTCTAGTGTTAGTTATATTAAGAAACTTTATCGATACAATGATGTTTAAAATATTGCAAGAGACTTGATTCTTATCATATTTCTTTGTTCAAATTAAAGAATAAAGAACTATTGATATATTTTACTGAAAATCACTCGAGTATCGAAAAATCTACCGTCATAAATGTATAAAATTTGTATAAAGAATTGCTCGAGTGTAATATACTGTTATAATATTATAGTATTTCTATAAAGAAATTAGAAATTAGAGTCACTTGGTGGATCTAGTGTTGAGAGAGTTTCAAATTGAAGCACTGAGACATTTTGGAATTAGATTTTCCAGCGTTGGTCTCCTCTTTTCGTATCCCAGACGAAGCGTCGCGAAATTTAATAATTTCAGAGCTTCTCGGAACTTCCAGACGGCGACCTAAACCCATGGAGTTTCCAAACGTGGACGATTCTCGTCCACGCGAGCCTTGAGAAATCAAGGTCGCGCGTATGTGGAAGATGCGACGTACCGTTACTCGATTTGCACGTCCGTCACGCGGGCATAAGAGCTTCAAACATTTGCGATAGTTATCGCGGCTGGTCGTGCATCGAATAACGCACGATAATTGTGCGCAGTTTGCGGAATTATCGCGAGACGCACGATGGCGATCCGAATCGCCGTAAAATGAAAGAAACTTGGCGGATTTTTCGTCGACTCTGAGAGACATGAATTATATCTGTCGCTGCGGATGGAAAATATGGTCATTAGATATTTATTTACAATAGAACATTATATATTATATATTTATTTATAACATTTATAATATAACATTATATATTATATTATATATTAACATCATTAAATATGGCATGTGCCGCTCATAATTAAGCAGCCGCGACTCTCTCCCTCGACTGTTGAGTTTTGCGCGCGTTGATCGTCGATAACGATACGAAGGAAACCATTCGACCATCTTGCTCGTCCTCCTCGGCGGGTTAAATCGTGCGACTCTGACTCCGCTGTTAGAATCAATGATAGTATTCTTCGATCGAGTTCGTTGGAACACGCGACGGTTCGGGGGGACGCGATTCGCGGAACGAAACATGGCGATGATGAGAGGCCACGTGTTTTTAATAATTGATAATCGGCGCGTGAGAGTTTGCGAGAATCCGCGACGGCTCTCGGAACCGGCACGTTTGCATAAGCGTGCTGTTATTTTCTCCGCCGACATCTGTTCGGTCTCGAGACAATCGGGTCGAGCGAGTATCGGCAAGGGTCCAGCGAAATTCCGACGGTTTTGCGTCCGTTTCAACTTTCCTCGGAAACTCCTGTTGCCCCCTTCTCCAAAGTTCTCCCTTTCCACGATTTTGTCCTAATTACGGCGTTCGCGCAAGAATATCCAACATTCCTAATCGCGGTTCAGTTTTTGTACCTCCGTTTGACATTCCTTTTGAACGGTTTCCGGTTAATTTTTACCAGATCAGGGTTCAGGAGGCCACCGCGTTACGTTCGTTGTCATTTAGAAACGGTCAGCATCGATCCTTTAATTTCACCTACCTAGTGGAGTAATTAAGCGTTTTTGTTTTATTTTGAGAACGTGCACTGGCGTGCTCAATTATTTTTAGGCGATGACGAGTGCACAGTAAATACACTTGCTGTAAAATCGAGTTGAATCATAACGATGAGTTTCTTTTCGTTGGTGTTTCTTTGAAAAATTGTCAATTTTTTATTGGCGTTTGCGGTATTTACAGAAATTAACGTTTTTACTTTCTGAAAATTATTCCATTAAAAAATCAAAATGCGGAGGGAGGAACTCGAATTTTCATCGACAGAAGTGAAAAGGCAAATATTCGCAAAATTAGAATTTAATTGCTTTTTGCACCGTACCGATTACTTCAGATTTCCCGTTATTTTCAAGTGCGCGTTTTCTTTGTTTGTCTTGAAATATTCTGAAACGTGCTAAAATTACAAATATACATAATTTCTTTACCTACATTTCACAATAAATAGCAAAAACGAATTCTTCTTTCTACACGACAAGTATATTAATGACTCGATATTAAACAAAAGAATTCCGAGTATGTCGGATATAAACGCTTAAAGGGTTAAACGGCTCATCTTTTTAATTCGACTGGCTGGAAACGTTATATTTTTCACGACGTGCGATAGGTTGTATCATACTTTTCGATCTGAGTCACTCGCGAAGTCAGCAGTCCGCGTTTAATTGCAAAATTTCACTTTCGGTTGGACAGGACAAGTTCGCAGTCCAGTGCTGTGATATTACGCACATTACTGATTAACCAGAGCCAAACTCGGCAGTACAGCCACCGGCGAGTGCAACATAGTTGCACAACAACGTACTTTGGTCCTCCGAGCCGGATCCGTGTCTTCCACGAAGACAACACGCGGTATATCGAAACATCGTGCCCCGTTTACATTTTGCACGCACGTTCTCCCAAGGCCCAGCAACGAAAAGAAGTCAATCAGACTCCTCGCGCTCTGTTGAACAGAGCTCTGCTCGATCTGCCTCGCTTTTCCTCCCGCGATCGGGCCTTTTGCCATTTTCCCTTTCGCTTTGAAAGCCTATCACACACTCGCGGACCACGGGGGAAGGATTCAAACTCTCGTAAAAACGCCGCGGTCGGCTAATTCCGCGAGGATAAAACGGCGGCAGATAAGGCTGGTTCGTTCCGGGCAGGG
>KQ435964.1:290292-308559 GCA_001276565.1 Melipona quadrifasciata | reverse complement strand
GAGAGTTCAGGATCTCTCGCGCGAAACTTGTTTTCGTTTAAAAGGAGGGAAGCGCGGTCGGGTTTTAGGAGCCGGTGGCCAGAAACCCGTGAAGAAACGTGGGCGAGCGGTGTTCCACTGGGACTCACAGACTACGATACATATTATATTACGTACGATGGGTCAGCAATGAAAACTAAGTGCATATGAGAATCCATGGGATAGGCGGGGGCGAGCGCGCGCGGACGCCTTAGACCGATATCAGCCGGCGAAATCGAAAAACTCGGAGTCCTTATTTCGTGATCCGGGCGTGATCCCGGGGAGGGGCGAGCAGGACTCTTTTTTTTATGAGCCACGACTGTAAAGACGCCACCGGTGAATTATCAACGGTATTTATTTTCAAATGTCCCGGATCACGCGGAATTTTACTGTACAAGCGGGACGCTTCTAAAAATAAGGACAAGGGAATGTTCGTCAGTGATATCGCATCGATAAAAATTCAACAAACGAGTAACGCTTTCTAATCGACTGTTTTTTAGTAGAAGCGAGGTCGAATATAAATCGAAAAAGAGTCGATTCAGTCGCTTCTGGCCTATGAAACTTTAACCGATCGACCAGTTGAAGCTCCTCGAGATTTTTGAAATTTTCGCCTGTCAAAATTTATTCGACGGTCTGTTGAGCGGCCGGTATAAACAAATTAATGCAGATCGGCGGGTTCGTGGGACGGATGAAACGTTTGAATTTTTCATGGCTGATAAGATCTTGGAAACGCATCCTCGTAAATGTCCGCACGAATTTAACCGGGGTTCGCACGTTGGAACGTCTACGCCTTATGGCGTGTTCGCGGCATACGCAGCCACGGGGGGATGCGACCGGGAGTGTCGAAACCGAGACCTTTATGGAAATTCTGCCCCGTTCCTTTCGCCATCTATGAATCAGTTGATTTATTGCAGGCCAATAAATGCGTTTCGGCCATCCACGAATCAGTTGTCACGTTTTCGATGGATGATATTAATATCGTTTAGTGTTGATCCTTTACCTTTGACAAACTTTCTTTGCATCATCTGTTATAGAACCATAATTGGAAATAATCATTCAAATGACGTTTAATGACACGAAGTTTTGTTGATTGTATCTTTCTAACGTTTATGGCAATTATGAACGTGCGTCGCAGGTTTGCTAGGACAAGTACAGTATACAGGGTGAAAGAAAAGTTTGTCTGTGGATATCATGGATGAATTGTATTTCATAAACTGAATTTCAAAGATCAAAAAGATTTTTCTTTCTTGCGTCGCATTCTACTCGTCACGAAGGTAAAGCTTTTCCAAATAAAACCTTAGATCGCAACTTGATAGTTCTCTTGAAAAATGGCGAAGAGGTTGGGGACGTGTGCGTGCTAACAGCGACTTTATGTATTTACCTAACGTTTATATTTCGAATAATGTTAACAGTCAGTTTTATCATACTGAGGCCACAACTACGATAAATCAAATGTTAGTAAAACCTAATACGAAAATTCACGCGTCCAGAATCATAAAGTCGCTGTTAGTCCGCAGTGTTAACTGATTAAGAAACGTTTTTGCCATTTTTTAAAACAACTATTAGGTTGCTTGGAAAAGTTTTATCTTCGCGATGAATAGAATATAATCCAAGAAAAAAAAATTTTAACCTTGAATCGTACATATTTCCATCACATCAAAGGTGTAGAATCCATCCATGATAGCCATGGACAAACTTTTCTTTCCACCTTTTCCACTTTCTACAAAATCGTCGACCGATCTTCTTGCCATTTTTTGTCATTCCATGGCATAGTTTTTTTTTATCATTTAATTATTTAGAGTTACACTGAGGCTATAACTACGATAAATTAAATGTTAGTAAAACCTAATACGAAAATTCACGCGTCCAGAATCATAAAGTCGCTGTTAGTCCGCAGTGTTAACTGATTAAGAAACGTTTTTGCCATTTTTTAAAACAACTATTAGGTTGCTTGGAAAAGTTTTATCTTCGCGATGAATAGAATATAATCCAAGAAAAAAAAATTTTAACCTTGAATCCTACATACATCCATCACATCCTTTCCACTTTCCACAAAATCGTCGACCGATCTTGCCATTTTTTGTCATTCCATGGCATAGTTTTCTCTACAGGCTTGCACCCTCGATTTCGCTATACCGTAAACAGAAAATATCCTAAAAAAATGAGTGAAAATCGAAGAAACTTATTCTTCGGTAAAACAAATCCACTAAACCTGTTTATATGCAGCAGATTCATTTCAATATAATACCTATCGTACAACAACAAATTCACGTTGTTTGTCTCACCTGCGGCGCTCCCCTTAATTCATTCAATCGTCGATGATCTTTTATTTGGTTGGTGTGCTCCACAGAGGCAAGGAAGACCATCTATACTATCGTCGGATTATGGACTAACGGTAACAAGATTGCGCTCGTCCTGCCGAGACAGAATTATCTCCTTGATCCTCAACACGTGCGAACTAGTTTCCGTTGCCAAGGGTAGCCACGGATGCTGCGGGATAAATCAGGCCACACGGGCTTTATCGGCAAGTATGATATTTTGCTCTCGCTTGTTATACGAACGATATGCCCGGGCAAGAAACGTCAGGGCAATCCGCCACGTAATTCGTAAGTGCTTTATCGGTCGAAGCGATCCCCCGAGTCCTGAGTCATCCGATCGACGAACGCCGCAGAATTTTCGTCCACGTACGATACGTACGAAGGGCGACGAGTTTCCCATCATCTCCCCGCCTCCTTTCAAAAAGTCGACTTCAACTAGACTGCAATTAAAAACGCCAATTCGAGATGCGAAACGCGAATGAAAAAAACAAATTCTGAAGCCAGAGTCAAACTATCTGTCCCCTCGCTCGCGTTCGAGGAAGAGAAAAGAAGAGGGGAGGAGGAATTATGCGGGGATAAACACGGTCAGAAACTTCTCCAAATGACACTCGAGCAAACACGATTGCGCATTGTATCGGGGATGTTCCACTCGATATCCCCGAAAACGAAACGCCGAGCGGTCGGTCGGACCTTTGCAAACATATACCAGGTTTAATACCAGATCCTCCTTCGAGCAGAGAGAGAGAGAGAGAGAGAGACAGAGCGGGAGGAGGAGTGGGGGAGATCTTAACCATTTACAAGATTCAATAGAACCTCACGAGTTGCTCGAGCCACTGTATCGAGAGACATCTCTCTTCTCTGAACCCTTTGGAAGCCCGCGCATTAAGTATACTCGTATAAGTCTCTGGCCCTTCTCCCCTCCCTCCCCCCGGGAGAGTGGATTCAGGCCGTGGACTTGGAACCGTTTAAGCGCTTTCCAGCTCGATCGGCCTGGAACATCCGACGGCCCTATTGGTCCCTGCTGGTTCTACTCTCCTTGGACGGGCGCAACTAGCGAGTTCCTCAAGTCGAAATTCTCTTCAGACATCCACCTTAGCGGCTGCTGCCAATAAAAGCTCCGCGTCTACGGACGGGGGGAGAGAGAGTGTGTCCGGTGTAACTCGGTGATCTCTAACTATCCACCGGGATTACCAACTATTCTCGAAGACGGGACCATCGAGGATTAGAGCTGCCCGCTCTCCCTTCCGACCAGCGCGCCTTTCTATGGCCATCGAAATCTCCCTCCCTCCCTCCCTGCCGTTCCCTCTGGCTGGGCTCCTCTTGTCGGGTCTATCGGGCGTTTCGAGCTGGTTGAACGGGCGACGACGCCCGCACCGGCTAGCCAATATCAATTATAAGAGAAGACAAGAGCCCCGCAATCACGTCTGGCCAGACCTTAACGGATCAAAGGTCTTCCGGCTCGCGGTTCTGCGGGATCACCAGTTTTTAGATAAGAAATACTTCAATTAAGTCTGCCCTCTCATCGCCGCTGCGACGCTATTGCTTCGGGGTTGGTCGAATGTCCGGTCGGGATACGTACACGCGTCCAAAAGAAGCCGAACGGCTCTGTAAATTTTCGACGAAAATTTTGGGTTTTTGGAATTTCGCGTCGAGAAGGAAAAGAGGCTAGCAAGAATATCTGGCGTTCGATCAAACGTCGCAATTATTTGCCTTTGGATTTATTTTAAGCCTCCTGAGAACGTTTTCAACCGACTACGACGCGTTCAAGCCTCACCCTATTCGCGCACCCTTTTCCATGCGTGTGTGTCCCTTCGGCCCCACGCATCTGACGAGTCTCTCGTCTGAGGCTCTCGATATATTCGAACATAAAAATCAACTTTGTCCCGACACGCCATAGGGGATTTTCGCCGTGGCTCTCCGAACGCGCGAACGCATCCATCAACATCCGTGAAATATTGAACAATAACAGCTCCTTTCGTCTGCGATTGTACAAATAGCCGAGGCTCGCCGACGCTCCGAGTGAATTTAGCGAGTGGTCGTAAACTGTCGTGAAATTGTCGATTTGACGGAGATTGAGCTTGACCTGGAATTTCAAGATCAAAATTGCTTTTTTGTATTTTGCAGTCTACTTGTCACAAAGGTGAAACTTTTTTTAAAGGACCCGATGGTTCTCTCGAAAAATGATAAAAAGTCATATCTTAATTATACGACACTGCGGACGCGTGCTAACAGCGACTTTATCATTCTGCACGCGTGAATTTTTACATTAGGTTTCACTAACGTTTGATTTATCGTAGTTGTGGCCTCGCTGCGAGTCCAAGTAACCAAGTGACAATCAAAACCAGCTGTTGTTCGAAATATAAACACCACGAAATTTCTTTGCCATTTTTCAAAAGAACTGTTAGGTTGCGTCCTATAGTTCCTTGGAAAAGTTTTACTTTAGCAGTGAATAGAATACAATTCCAAAAGAAAAGAGAGAGAAAAATAATTTTTGAAACTCAAAGCCAAGGTGAAAAAATGTAGAATTCATCTATGACAGCCACGGACAAACTTTCCTCTCCACCCTGTGCACGCGCTCCTTTCCGAATTTACCAAATAAATCGCTTAACGGTGTTTTTCGCGGAGGGACGAGCTCGAAAAGAAGGTTTTCTGCGGAAAGGCGGCTCGATTCGAGCGGGATTGTCATCTTCTTTCAGCGTGCGTTGCCGCGTGCGTAATTGGCCGCGTGCATTAATGCGCGCCCCGAGGCCGCAGGTACACGCGTCGCATTTCAAATTTTCCCGCCGTTCCGCGTGAATTTTTAACACCGCGTTCGGTTCAACGAACGAGGCGATTCGGTGCCGTTCCGAGGGATCGATTCGTCCCGAGAAATGATTGGCGAGCTTTAAATTGTCCCATAAATATAACCAATGCATCAATAATGCATCCGTGCTATCAATATATGGACAGGAGCGGGACGGGAGAGAAGAGAGGTTATGTATCAAAGTAATGGCGGTCTGGCCGGGCTGGCTGGCCAGGGGATCACGCCGTTTCCGGGGGGATGCGGGGCCCCATATTGCGGCCGGAGTGTTTCATCAAATATTTAGGCGGCACCGTGCTGCTATCAGATACGCTTCAAAATTCATGTCGATTGCCGCGCCATGGTCGACGATTGAAAAGTACCCGCTCCGTTGCCCCCGCGCCCCAACCTTCCGCCGTATACGGTATATTCCCTCTGTGATGATCGCTCGTTGCCTCATACTCGCTAATGAGCGATCCCAGTTTCCCTTTTTCTCCGAGCACGCGCGTCTCTGGTTTCGCAAATTTCGCAATTTCGCAGTCCGTTCGATGGTTTCTAGGCAGTAAACAGACCTGTTTCAGACGCGACATTCTCTGCGAAGAATGGACGCAAACGTGAAATACCAAATACTCTTTGCCCTCGGAAACTGAGAACGCATTTTTCTCGAAAATTGTAAAAACATTAAAAATGACTAGATCCACCGAAATTTGCTCTACAATTTTTTCTTTGCTGTTTTATCGAGCGTTGAATATTGAGGTGTGAAAAACGGCAAACGTTCGAAAATCCCAACATTCTCTCATCCAACCCTAATGTTCCAAATTCAATAAAATGGCGGGAAAGAATCGTGCGGCGAGTTTTAAGAGGTCGTTCTAAAGAAAACAATCTCAGTCTCCAAGATCATGCTGGATTCAGTCGCGAGAAAACTTTTTTAATGTTTTCACATGATGCAAGATCATTCTCGCAAAGAACAAATTCTCGACTGTCCAGGTACAAGTCTCGCGAAGCTTCCTAAAACGATCCATCAAGCGGATCGTTGTGTGATCCTTTCTCACGAAATTTTTAATGTTTTTTACAATTTTCGAGCAAAATCCTCAGTCTCTTTTGGACATTTCACTCGCAACGTGGTGTAAAGAAATTCGCAACTGTCGAGATAGGAGCTTCGCTTTTCGAAACATGACCAAGTAGATTATACTATATTATAAAACGTTTTTTTACGTTTAAAGTTACATACAGTTTAAACGACACGCAACTTTTCACCGCCGTTTTTCGCAGTTGTGCGCTTCACACTCCAAACCATCAATACCCGCTAGATCGCGCCGGTCAAATCGCCGGTCCTCGGTGCTCGTCATACTCTCACGGGCGCTAAACGATCGCAGGGTTAACGAGTCGCGATGCAAATGCCGGCCGAGTATTGCCAACTCAGGGCACGCGGCGGCGGCGATCGGTGGATATTGAATTCCAAATTCCTCCGCCGATTATCGGTGCTCTATTTGTTCTAGTAGTTGGCAACGAGGCACGTAGAGCCGCGATCGGCTCCCCGCCGCTGAAATATGTCGTTTGCGGTGACGTGAAGGTACGCGACGAGTGCGTCGCATATGTAATTCCTACTTAGAGTCGGCATTACCGTAATATACGGCGCATTAACCAAGTTTCTACCTTCGACTCGCTCGACCGCCCTTTCTCCTCGCCCCCTGCCCTCTGCCTCCGCCGTGTCCACCATGTTCACCAGGTCTCCCCTCCCCGCCCTCCCCCCCTCTCTCTTCTTCCCGCGTACGTTTCATCAGGTGTGCTTCCAGACTTCTTCTTCTTCTCGCCGGATACGCGTTCGCGTAAAATGAAAAAGAGCGGCCTCGTCGCGCGAGACCGGTCACGCGTTTGGCCACGTCGAATTCCGTTTCCTGGCGACGCGTCGCGGCGTCGATCACGGACGCCAATCCGCGGACGATTATTTCCAACGTACGAAAATCTTTTTGCAAATAGCGCGGACGCTCTCCAATTTACCGTTTCCTTGAACTTAACGTTTTCTAATTTACCGACGGATCGTTGATAACCAGAGGCTGCGGCGTTGCTCGAAATTCGAGGAAACCTTTATTAATTATTCGATCTTAGAAACCGGCGAATCGTCTGTCGACCGACCTGAAAATACTCCCTCATCGGAGGAATAATTTCCGGGCAAATCGACACGCCGATTTTAACTTTCTCGGAAGGAACTAAACTGCATACCGTTTTTGGATCGTTTTGTGCAATTCCGGTGCCATTCTGGTCTTTGACAGTCCCCCTTGAGAGATCTGGAAAAGATCTCTTCTGAATTCAAATTGCGAGAGCTTTTCGTCCGTCAATTATAAACTTGGTTAATTATAAATTGGCCATTTTGACCATTTCATAACGTGTAAATTTGTAATGTATAAGCTTACAAATTTATACTATTGCGTTGTCCGGAAAGTTCGTGCCGATTTTGAAGGAAAATTGAAACGCAGAAGATTTAAGTTTTACTATACATCTATCAAATGTTAAATTTCTAATAATATATAAATATGTAATATTTATTTATATTAAATCGGCACGAACTTTCCGGACAACAAACAAACTTATAATGTGTGAACTTACAAACTTTCGAAATAATGTATAAACTCGTAAACTTTCGAAATAATCGCGAAATTGGGTAATTTGAGATACTCGAGGAAACAATCTGCGAAAATGCGGAATCTATGAAGCGTGGAACGAGGTGAAATTATCCGGCCCGAAAAGGGAGAGAGGGAGAGAGAAGGAGACGGGGGGGGGGAAAAAAAAATAATTTGAAAGCTAAATCGTCGCGCGCGATCCGTTAACCGTGCGAAATATGGGAAAGCCGGTGCTGTAAAACGGTGTATCGATGGGAACGGTGTCCCGGGGAAAATATCAAAGGCGCGATGCAGGCGCGAGCACTCGTCAATTCTGAGAGGGAAATCGTGTATCCCGTGATTCTACGCGGGTCAACCACATCCGTATTACCGGATCCGTCTGCCTGGAATACACACATTCCGCCTATATACGGAACATACCGTATACCATAACTGTTTGTCAAATAACGCCTCTTTCCTTCGCGTTTTCTTTCTTTTTTTTTTTTTTTCCTCTCTTTACCGCGACTCTTCCCCACGGAGACTTACGGCCGAGCGTATCGGCGTTGTCGTCGCCGATCGATCAAATTTCGCGCGCTAACAGGTGTCACGAAGCCCGACCGGTGACAAGAACAAGTTTTTCTACTCAGCCGTTTTTCGACAAGGAGCGCGATCGATCATGCGAAATGAAAAAAATACCCGGAAGCCGGACGAGTTATGGGACCACCTCCGTCGCTTGGCGCGCTCGCGCTTTCACGCGCAGGGGCACGAGCGATATCTCGCGAAAAGGAAAGAACACGCGGTGTGTATGCGCGTTTTATCGCGTGACAATGGCGTTTTAACGGGGAAACGCCTTTGCCACGTTTTGAATATTTAATCCCTGATAACGAAATGACGTTAGGTACATTCCAACAAAGTGAAAGTGTATTTTTTGTTTAATCCCTTAGCCACAGTGGCCTTCGTATACATCGTCTTTTCAAACCAGCCACTGTAACATAATGGCTCACCTGTTTCTTACGTTGTTACGATTTTTCTTATTTTCTTAGCAAGTTTGTTCGTTCTTTTTCCATTTCAAAATTGTAATTTGTTCAAAGTTCGTTCTAACGTAGTTACACAGCGAACGTAAATTTCATTGTCACGGTTGCTATACAGCTTTGCGAGAGATCTCGACGTGGCTCTCGAGAGGTTAACAATGTCATCTGGTTATTTCAACACTGAAACTATCGGCGATTAAAACGTGAAATTTACGTCACAACGAAGAACACAAGTGTTTATTTATACGTTTTGCCTCTACATTTTTAGATAAAATCATTTAAATCTCTAAAAATACACTGTTTCTAACAAAAATTATAAATTGGCCATTTTGACCATTTTCATCAGAGACTTTAAAGTGAAGAAATTGAAAAGCTATGTGGTAACAACAACTTGCCCAATCTTTTATCTATACATTTCGCGAAAAACCATTTAAATCTCTAAAAGTACACCGTCTCATATCTGTAAAGTTTGTAACAAAAATGATAAATTGGTCATTTCGACCATTAAATTTCGATTAAAGTTGCCCAACCTTTCATTTGTACATTTTGCAGAAATCATTTAACCTTGGCCACGTACACGGACAGTTAATTTACGTCCTATAAAAGCTACTTCCATTCACAAAAAATAGCTATTTTTTGAAATTCTGAAATAGCAAACCTCAGTTTTACCAGAAACAAAACGAAACTAAATTAAATTTCGTTACAACTGAAGCTTCGTCCCTCTGTTTGAAAAATGCGCTGTTTCGTATTGACAAAGTTTAAAAAAAAAAAAAAAAAAAATTTTGTTTTTAAAAAATTTAAAAAAAAAAAAAAAAAAAATTACAAATTGGTCATTTTGATCACTTTCGATTGGTTGTTTTGACCATTTCGATGGTATTGAGTAAATAACGATCTAACAACGGCAATTCGAAGAGGAATCGTAGTTGAGATATTCCGTTGGAACGACACTAGCGCCCGGTAACGAGGAATTATTCAGCCGAGCGTCGTTCACGGATAGAGCCGAGAGGCGATATGATTTCGGTATTCAAGCCGCTCCTTCATAGTTCAGCCTAATAGTCGGCACGTGAACGGAAAGGAAATGAAATTCCCACAGCGAGCAGAGACCGGCAGTTATCGTCCGGATCCATCGCGGTGCGAGTTGCGCGTTTGCGTGTCATCGCGTTATTTCTCGCGAAATCGGCGGCGACTCGGCGCGAAGGAGAATCGTCATCGGTCCGAGGCAGCTAGACGACGCGCGCTGCAGCCTCTTCTGCTCGCATTCCGATCCTTTCACATGCGCGGAGAAGGAAATCCACCCTGTTGCCCCGCGGGCATGTCTCCAGAGGAGCGGGCCATGCACGCTCTACGTCAATACATTAGACGCCTGACGCGCTACCAAGAGTAGACGTTCGACGTCGTTGAAACGAATGTGACGTTTCCCTCAGGCCACTCAGAACCACCGTACGAACCACCGTACCGGGCCCATTTACATAAACGGACGCGGAGGATTTGAATTATTGGCTCCGCGGCCGCGATCATTTGTAACGTGTTCAAGCTCCTTCTCTTTCTCCTCCTCGAGAGCTGCAACTTGCAACTGCGTATTAGCCTCCGTTTTAGCGATGGGGTATTGGGTTAGGTTGAAGCAACTGCTCTCTCTTTTTCTTTTTCTTCTTCTTCTTTTTCTTTTTCTTTTGTTGCGTGTGCGTGCGAATTTCTGAGGAGAAACAAAAACTTTACTGATGCGTTGATTGCATTTTTCAAAGAATTTTTAAAAATTCTAAACCTGTCGGATAATTTTTCACAGCCTTTCCTTTTCTTCGGAGAGTAGTGCAGTAAAACACAAGGAAAATATTCCAACTATCAGCGAGAGATTGTGCATTTTCTTTTCCTAAAACGAGATTCAACTTGACAAAACGACGTACATTAAATTCTCAACTACCCTCCTCTGAAAGATTAACAAGACCTCGTTTTAGTGTCAGTTTAACTAGTGTCTTCGTTTGTGTAAATGATAAAGAAGGGGGAAAGTATCGTAAAACTGGCTAATCAGGCAGTACCTTGGACGTCGAATTAAAGAGGACAAACAACGTTGACACAAAATTTAAATTATTCAAAATCGACTCATAAATCTTTGGCAACGGATCGACTGTCCCCCTTGTCTGTTATCCGGTGTTGGCAACGTTGTCTGGCGTCGTGCTCCGTACGTACGCACGCACGTCGCCACGAATGAAAGAAAGAAAACAAGAAAGAAAGAAAGAAAGAAAGAAAGAAAGAAAGAGGCTCATCAGATGTGAATTCCGTGATAATTACGGATTCCCTTAATCCCATCATGTTCATTCCTTACTTGGAATCACGCATGACGGCATGTGAGCATATGCAACAATTGCGTCGTGCACCGACTCGATTAGAATCCGATGGGTCATTGTGATTCCTCGATTCCTCGATCGGAGAGGAATCGTAATGACGCGGGTCGCGCGCGCTTTTCGTTTTTCCCACTCCGCGAACACCGGCAAACGGTGATACGTGTTTCGTTAGTCGAACGCGCGGCGACGCCCCGAGCCACGTAAACGATCAAATTACGATGACACCGTGCCGTGTAAAATCATCCGGAGTTGGCAAACATCGGACTTGTCAAAGGAAAAAGTCGACTCGCTCGCGGACGCTACTCAACGCTTTTCTAAATTCGAAAATTTTCTAAAGCTTGACTTTTCTAAACTCACAGAAGGAGAGAGAAAGAGAAAAAAAAAAACTGCACGACTTGTACCCCAGTACGATTCGTCTCTGACTAGGAAAAATGAAGACGACTTTTTTGCCATAAAATTTTATCGATACGCAAACGTTTGAATCGCTCGGTACCAGGCAACGCCACTCCCACTCGAGGTCTACTCCACGCCTCCTCGCGAGTCACGTGACTCAACTCAACCAATCGCTAATTTTCGTTGCACCAGCGTTGCAACCCCAAAGAGGTTCGACTTTCCGGGTTACCCCCGCTAAAAGACACTTTCAGTGATAAAAAGAAAAGGCAGATAGGAGTCTCTTTCACAATCAAGCTCGTTCTGGTCAAGAACGAACGAGTCGAAGAAGAGAACGGGAGGGGAAACAATAGCGAACGTTCGCGTTTGGAAACAGCGAGCGTGTGACTCCATTTAGTAAATCATTCCATTAACCATTAACCGGTCCGAAATATTCGTTCGCCGAGTGGCCAAGTATGGCCGGACTTTAATGACCGAGTGCTTAAGGGATGAGATGGACGAACGGGTCATTTCGCGAGGACATTTATAAATGACGTAGCAGCGAGACGCAGAGCGGTGTATAACTCGACTTGGCTGCCGCCCCTGTTCCGGCCAAAGAGGAAGCGGGGGCGGTTGCGACGCCCGCCATGGCGGGGGAGGTGGTGGGCAACGCAGGGACGCGGATCTGAATCGGCCAGGGAAACTCTCAGGATAGTGGTTTTAGATACATACCTACCCTCTCCCACCCCTCCGTGTACATAGTTGCTGCACACAGACACATTCAGAGGTTGCTTGGTAATGGCTTCGGTTTATTAATGACCGGTCAGCTGAGTTAGCAACCGGCGTGTATTCCACGCGAACAGCCACCCCTCACGCACGCCCACACCCCCCCGACCGATCGTAAAACGCGCCTCTATGTGCGGATCAGGGTTTCCCAGTTTCAAGGAGATACTTGTTTCGTGAAATTCTCTCGTATCCCGAGATCGTTTATTCTCGTAAGTTGACTATTATGTATCGATCTTTCCATCATACGAGTTTCTCTTCTTGCAGTCTCTCTCTGCGAGAGTGTCAATTTTTATTTTTTGGGAAATTTGCAATTCAACGATTGGTATTCGTCTTCCAAGTTCCAAGAGAATTCGTTTCGTTAAATGTTCTCGTGCCCTGAGATTCTGATTTCTGGCAAGTGGAACTGTGGATGTTTGGTCTTTCAGTCGTACAACAAGCTACGATTTTTCTTGCGATTTCTCTTCGAGAGTGTAAATTTTTGTTTGGATATTTCGAATGTAGCGATTGGTATTGGTGTCGTCTTTAAAAGAAAGATGTGATCAAAGGATAAACATCATGTTGATAGAGCAGATAGGAGCCGTTATTTCGCAAAGTATTGCGTGTTGTACTAAATTTTCTCTACACCCTCTATTGATCTCTTCTAAAATATACGGTTTCACGCCTTACGTGCCTGTATATAGTTGCCTCCGTAAAACTAAGCACGGTTCTTTTTTTCCTTTTTTTTTTTTCGTCTACCTTTAGACAAAAGTATGGTCAATTTGGGCGAAGATATTACCGTTTTCTAAACGTTCAGGGGAAATTTCACCCCGTTATAGCAATTGATGCTTCCAATTGTTGAGAAGAAAAACGAAAAGGGGAACCTGTATTTACAATTACATTTCTGCTTCCTTTTTACACCGTTCGAAGAATTTTTTTTTTTTAGCAAAGCAGCTTCCTATAAAACGTAACGACAAAAGTATTTCGTACGTCTCTCGAAAGAAGAAAAGTATAATCTTCAAATTTGAAAATAAAAAAGAAAAAAAAGAAAAAAACGCAAGTACAGTCGAGTTTCTTTGTACGGCTAGAGAAAAAGCGTCCACCCTGGTGATTTCTCTTCGGTGATTAATGATTATGAGCCGGGTATATTAGATCCTTGCTGTGTAGCCCCTCCGAAGTATCCGGAGCCTCCACGGCCACAAATTATCTAGCAATGTCTTGATTGCGCCAGGAAATATAGAAGGGCGGCCATTATTCGCCTTATTTTTTTCCTTTTGCCAACCCACGCCGACACGTTTGACGCTCGATACCTTCGAGATACCTTACATTAAATTACCTCGCCTTTGTTTCGCCCACTTCCGGCTGTCCCCTGCCTCAACGCCACAGTGCCGTACATCTGTCGCAATTTTTTATTTACTCCGTGATTAAATGTAATTTCAGCCGTTATATATTAAGGACTTACCCACGAGTAATTTAATAAACATCGCCATCCAGCGACAATAATTTAACTTATTACAACACAATCTATATTCCAGTTAAATATATTGACGTTTAGTGTTTTTTTAGGTTAGGTTTAAATGTTTTAAAAATTAACCCCAATCAATAAAATTATTAATAATTAATAAACCCCACGAGAATGAGAGAGCAAAGTATGACATATTTGATGCTTTATGGGTTTCGAAAGCATAACAATACTATTAATGCCATAAATGCTGCCTGTCCCGATGCCTTTTTTTTTAAATCGAAAATTGTAAAAATTCAAACGATTTTGAAAGAATTTTCTTCTCAACTAGATCTGTCGTCATTTTAAAAGCAACGACTTCTCAAAACTTGTACAATTTCCTTTATCGAATGACTATCAAGAATGACAAAAATTCAAGAAACATTCGTTCCAAGTTCGAGTTTTAAGAACTTGTTGCAAAGAGGAGATAATTTTAATCCTCAAAGTCGCACTGAGTTTAGAAACTTTTCCAACGTTTTTTCACACGCGCCCTAATTTTCGCAATATTTCTCGACGATGTAAAGATTCATTTTCGAAAAGAACAAAAACTCACTCATCGTCAAAGTAAGAAAATCTAAACTTTAAAACAACACCAAGTGAATATGATCCTGGTACAATCTTTTTTTTTTTTCTTTTCGATATAAATTATCGACCGTCCAATTTTTCACTGTCGTTGGTGCAGCCAACGTTCTTCACTGCGAAGGTGAGAAAATTGAGAGCTACGCAGCCACTACACCGTGGACATTAGGGTTCGGAAGAGAGGGACAAAAAGAAAGAAAGAAGGCAAGAAGAAAAAAAAAATTAAATTGGACAGACTCAGCATCAAACTCCAGACCGATAAATCAGTCGTTCGCCACGAACGACACGACAGCCGGAGACTTCCGTCAAAATTCGCGGCACAGACGTGTCGCGAGCTGGCTGCGCGTCGCGTTTACAGGGAAAATCGTCTGCACGGATAAGTGACGCGATATGGCAGCTTGATCAGGTCGGCCGCATCGCGCATATTCATGGGCCACGTCTTTCTAATGAAGCTGGAATACTCCCGAGGCAGAGGGGGAGATTTCTATCGAGCGATAGGATTGATGTCGCCGTGAGAATCTCAGATGAATAACCTTGCATTGTGACGGCACAATGACACCACGATCGTTTGCCAGCGAGGCCTTACCGTTATGCTGCTCCGTCGCGTCCCGCATAGCAATTTCTTCCTCTTCTTCTTCTTCTGCACTGTCCCCTTCGTTCTCTTCTTCTTCTTCTTCTTCTTCTTCTTCGTCCCCCTCCTCTTCTTCCTCCTCTGCCTCGTTTCGTTCGAATAACAAACCACCTCCGTTTGTTTTTCCAATATTATCCGTTTAACACGTCGATCGCCGCGTCACCCATATCTGGACGACGATCTGAATTTTAAATTTTTGAGGCGATGGTCAGTTTGGCGGAAAAATGAGTTTTTCGATGGTAAATTATTTTTGAGACAAATTATCAAGCAACGATATAGTAAATTGTTGAATTATTTTGAGGAAGTCGTAATTAGTTTATTTACATAAAACTACATAATAGCGTAACAGTCGTTTACGACATGGTGGAAAACATTTGACACGAAACTAAGTGAAATTTAGGTAAAAACGAATAGAAGAGCACATTCGTGTCGTAAATTTAACAGAAAGAATGAGAAAGAGAAGAAAAACGCGTGTGTGCTAACAGCGACTTTATAGTTCTGCACGCGTGGATGTTTATTTCACGTAATTTTCGTATTAGGATTCACTAACTTAATCTAAATAATCAAATGATAAAACTGTTGACATTATTCGAAATACAAACATTACGAGACATCCGCAGTGTTAAATGATTAAGAAACTTTTCTTTCCATTTTCCAAGAGAACTATTATATATGCATAAACATTATATATTGATATGCAAACATTTGAATCGATAGAAAACAAATTACACGCGCGATCGCCACTCCTACTCGAGGTCTATCCCACGCCCCCTCGCGAGTCACGTGACCCAAATCAACCAATCGCTAATTTTCGTTGCATCAGCGTTGCAATTTTTGAAATTCAAGACTAAGGTTCCTCACTTGTATCTCCATCAAACTGAACGCGTAGAGTTCGTCCACAGGACAAACTTTTCTTTCCACCCTGTATCACGAAAAGCAGATCCGGTTAACCAATTGTTCTTAACCGACTCTCCGTCCGCCGCTGTAAGTAATAAACGAGGTTAAGAGAAGAAAGAAAAGTCTCGGACGGAGAGGCGTCGCAGCCTGTTGTTATCGCGTCGTCGTTGGGCTGGCCGCCGAGCTAATTAGGAATTATTTACCGTCGGCGACGTATTTGCGAGCATCGCGGTGCTCGCACGTCCGTCGCGCTGGGCTCGCGTTTTAATTTGAGCGCGAAGGGCGTGGGCTGGAATGAAAAGCGGAAGAGACAATCGGGGTCTCGGCGTACGCTGGACGACGCGGCCACGTTGGATCACGTAAGTATGGTGCCCGTCGTAAATATAGAAGCGGCGCCAGATACAGTAAATTTCGTAGCGCCGCGCTAAGCATTGTTTTCTTCTTCAAAACGATGAAAACGATCAGAGCGACCGGGCACACGCGATCATAACTCAGCTGGAATTTGGCAAGTGGGCGAGCTCGTTTCTACAGAGTACGACTACGCGGACGTAGACTTGGGTATTATTGGTCATTATTTGAGATCATTTGAAACACATTTCGTAATGTAACACGCTGGTTGTCCCACGCTTGTGTATCTATGGAGATGCGAGAAAATTTCATTAGTGATAGAGTGACGATGATTTTTCGTTGATGAGGATTTCAAGGTCACTTGCACTTCTTCAAGTGGAATAATACAGCTTTTCGTTTATAAAATTTAACTTAAGAAAAGTATTTTAATTCCTTGTAAAATTTTGACAAAGAATTAAGTTTAATTCTATATTAAGGTCACGGGGGTATTACAAAGTGAAATTTCTGCAAACATCAACCACAATTTTTCTGTTTGCTGTTATAAATTGGAAATGACGCTCTCAACGACCAAGCGGCGAGAAAAAGTTAATTGCAACAGTACGGGACGATGTTACGCTCGTGGAAACAATGTAGCAGACAATTAACCCGAGATTGACCTCGGGTGAAACCTGCGTGTCACGGTTTGATCGGTTCCCGAACAAAATCCGCCAGCGCGTCGTGCGTCAAGCACGAATAAACGGGGCGGCGCATCCTGTGTCTCGGAACTTAAGGAAAATTTTGCTCATAGTTGGGTCCAATTAATTCCTCGTGGGAAGCGTAGCGAGTTGAACGCGATGTAATGGGGAACGGCGCGATCGCAGCGGCGCGCGCGCGTGGAAGAAACACGCTTGGCTGAAATAATTGTTAATTAAATCGCGGCGAAGTTTCGGCGATGTTGAGCTCGGGTGAGGAAGCCTCTCACCTCTTGTCTACAGAGTGTCTGCTTAAAACGTAGGTGCATAAATCGTTCTTTTTTTTTTTTTTTTAAAAAGGCAACAAATAGCTAAAAATTTCTGTAAATTCGAAGGGAAAATTTCACGAAAGGAAAGAAGCGAAATTACTCTAAATTATTTTAATCAGAGTGAGTTGGCGTATAATCTTGGACGAAAATTTCCTCGTCGGTTATGGTAACGTGAGTACGTTTTGCAACGCAAGTTCGCCAGGCTCGCCTGGCCTCGGCTGGAATGCATTCTAGAAAGTTTGCTCGGAAGCGCGGCGCGGCTTCACTCTATATAACTCGCGCGAAGAATGGAAGTCGACGCAGACTGTTTGAGCACAAGGAATGAAATCTACAGTGCGGTAAATTAAAGTGCTCTGTTTTAATGCTGTTATAAGAATTACTGCCCCCCGGGACCTGCCTCTTAAATCTTGTCCACCTACCCCCGGGCTACTTCTTATTCTCCGCTCCCCTAACCCCCATTGTCGCGAATTCTTCTGTCTTCCGTTATAATTGCATTAACACCGGCCGCGCAGAGGCCCAGCTCGCTCGAAGAAATACCAGCGACGGTAGTGTTCGCGGTAAATTACGGACTTTCCGCCATTCCGTTCGTGCTTCGATGAGAAACTGATACGTACGGTGCTCTCCTCTCTTTCGGTTACGTCACCTATACGGGGGTAAGAAACTTGCTAAAAACTTTCCCACCACCTGGCAACATTAATGTTGAACTATTTTTCTCGAACTCTTCTCATTCTCTTCTTTTCAAACACCAGTTAGTTGTTGAACCTACTTTCACTCTGCTACTTTTACCACAAACTTTTACCCTCCCTCTCCTACAGTTAGCGTTATTAAAACTCACTGGCGAGTCGTAGCGGCGATTGGGAGCATCGCGATGGAAAATCGGAGCGTCGTTCCGTTGGTGGATGGTTATGGGTCGCGAGATTCATCGGAGAACGGTGGACGAAGGCGAAGCGTGAAGCCGTCAGCCGAGACATAAATAAAGCGAAATTTAAGGGCGCGGAGGCAAGCAAGCCAGCCAGCAAGCCAGACGGGCAGGTAGCGCGCGGGAACGGGGCTGAAGTGTATAATTACCGTTGCGCAAGTTGCCGTAGTTCTGTT
>KQ435964.1:265126-287978 GCA_001276565.1 Melipona quadrifasciata | reverse complement strand
AAAGTAATACACGCCCGAGGTAGACCATTAAAACGCCAGAGGTGAATTTACAAGTCGCGAGGCGCTTAGTTTACGACGAGTCGCTTAGACCGAGGTAGCTCGAGGCGTTGGCAACGATCCCTGTTTTCTTGTCGCGCCTTCTCGACCGCTTGACACGTTCGACCTGAGCCTGGAACACAAGGCCACGGCCCTGGATTCTTTCGCGATGAGGATTTCACGCCGCGTTATGGATACCAGATTACGCGTTTGCCACCCGTCGCCGGCTCGACACCTGGCTGCCATCCATCAACAAGCAGATTCCTCTCGCTTCTTTCCTACCCATCGAACATATTCCAACTACCAAACACGTTTCCCTTCGGGTTAATTGAAAATATCCGAAACCTACGGAGAGCGCAACTGTATCAATAACGATTGTTGATAATTTAATCAACTATAGTTTGATGAAAAGAAATCCATCCATTTTAAAGCGCGAAGCTTTTACTTTGCCAGTCTGGAAATCCGATTTTGCTTGAACGATTTTCTCTTGAAAATCGTCGAAATTCAAACATGTGTAAAGACGTTGAACAATCTTTCTCACGATCAAATGAATCTTGAAGAATCAGCTCTTCAAATTCGTTTCTTTTTACGATTTTCAATTTTATTGAAAATTAAGTTGCAAGTTAGAGTCAGACGACGAAATTAATTTAACCGTCTTCTTGAGTTTTCGCCGTGAAAAGACTTCGATCTTCGAAACGGTGATGAATCTAGTTGCGAAAAGAGTCTTTCAACATACGTTTTGAACTTCCAAGAAAAACATCTTCTTTTCTCCACGGACATGTGATGAAAAGTCATCTTTGAGAAAATAAAGGCTCCACGCGAGTGGGTCGCGATCGTCGTACAATCTTTTCCTGTGAATTTTTCTTCGCTGCATTTGTACAGCGGTCTTCTTCCTACCGAAATGATCAATTACGTCAAAAGTGGGAATATTTTTTATTCGTCGAGAGGTGAAACAGGACGCGTCACGTGCGAAATATTTCTCGGTGGCTGAAAGCTGGCATTGGCGTGTTGATCAGCTGTCGCCGACGCGGAAACTGGCACGGCGGTTCTTATCTCGCCGTCAATAACGTTGACCTGTCGAACCGGGGGCGACAGGGGTCGACCGTTGATCGCCGGGCTCATGACTTTTCGAAGACAGAGCAGATCAACACTCGAACTACCAAAGTTGCCAGAATTTGCAATTTTCTGTGGAGATCTTACGCATTATTTGCGACAGCAAATTATTCTTCGATACTCGAGTGATTTTTAATAATAGAAGCTCGCGTTCTTTATTGTATCGTCAACTTTTTTCTATACTTTGCACTTTAATTTCTTACTGTAATACAAATATTATACTCTGGTGGTTTAGCTGTAGCGTCAGTCATCTTCACCACCGACCACCGACTTTTCCTTTTCTCAAATCGTCCTTCGAACTTTTTTCTTTCGCAACAGTCGATCGTTCGTTTCGTAATAGGGGGGGAAACTGTCGAGGGCGGCTTAATCAGTTTCGATTTCCTTCGGAAAAGGTTCGCGTGCTCGGAGGACGGAATCGCGGTGAAACGCGGTGAAACGGACAGAGGGGGGGCAAGAAGGCACCTGCCACCCCCCTCGAGGAATCGGCAGTTGACTGGGAATCTTTCGTGGCCGTGGCCGGTGATGCATGACGGGTCGACGTAGGATTTATGCCCGCGTCGCGCGCCCGCCAACGGTCCATTTATTCGATATCGGAATATGGAAATATTACCCTGCTGATGTCTCGGGTTACTCCGTGGGATCCCCTACTCACCTTGAATCCGTAATACTCCCATGGGCGAAGCCCGCATATCCGTTTCCAACGCTGCTCCGTATTGCCTCCACTCTCTCTCTCTCTCTTGCTCTCTTGCTCTCTTTCGCGGCCCCACGCTCCTAATATTCGCTCTATCAACCGCGAACCAGTTTATATTTGCGAACGGGAAGTGTCACTTTATAGCTTCCCGTGGAAACGCTCCGCGCAGACCCTCTCGATCTCGTTTCCCTTCGAAGGGAAAAGAGAGAGGGAGAGAGAGAGAGAGAGAGAAAGAAGAGAAGGAAAACTTGGTCGATAAGCGGAATGGTACGTGGTTGTTGGCTCGGATGTTTGCAGCGGATTTTTCAGGGTGCTACCTCCGAGGGAAAAATGTACGCGCGTGTGTGTATAAATATATACACACGTGGATGGATGTGAAACGAACGCCTTCTTGCCGGAATATGAAATGAAGCGACGAGAAGCAGCTATACGGGCTGTGACCTAATCGGGTCGAGTGAAACGCGCGTAGAATTCCGCTCTCGCTCCATATTTTTCAGCGAATCGGCTGTCGGTCACCGTGACCGTTTACTCCTGCAACTTGCGGATGGAAATTCCTCGCCTCCTCGCCTCTTCGCCAGTTCTCTCTCCCCCCACGACGCTATTCAAACGTCGTTCTTCCGTTTCTCTGGAAGTCTTCTAATTGGATGGAGAGCATCTGTGCCTCGACGAGCGTGCTCTTATTTGTAAATTATAAGCGGTTGGGTGTGTTCAGCTTTCGCGTGATTGTTACAAAATGCAGTAGTAAATATGGACGAAAGAGTCGCAGTTTTTGTGCGGTCGTTTTGCGGGCGATTAAAGTAGGATAAAAATTGTCAAAGTAATCGGAATAATTACAGTCCGAATCAGAGTCAGAATAATTGTCAAAAATGCTGGTTTTGTGTTCCAAATTGGCCCTTTCGCAGATCAAATTCAAGCCAACTTTCCCTATGTGGTAAAAGTAAAATCCGACGTAAAGATAAATTTTGCAATAAATTTTATTGCGTGTAATAAATGTGTAGTAATAAACGTAATGTGACATTGAATTAACGTGAAATACTTGCTTAACGCTAAAAGTATTTATATACACATACGCAGATTCATCATTTTAGGTTAGGTTATGTTACATATTCATGTAATAATTATGACAATCTGTAGGAATGATTAATAACATTTATTAAATGTTCATGGTTCAGGTTAGGTTTAGGTTATGTTCTTGCAAAGAATTTAATTTTTGGAAAAGCTTTTCATCATTGGATGAAACTCTTACACTAGTAGAAATAATAAAGTATAGGTATTCACTTTTGAGTTTTCAATACAAATTCAATTTGACTTGCAAAAAGGTGAATATTACCTGCAATTTAACAAACTTAGTACAGTAACATAATATTTGACAAAAATTATTCAGACGTGAATCTCTAAAAATGCAACGCTGTAAATTTGAAAAATAATCCAAAAGAAGAAAGAAGAAATCATAAATACGTCATTTCAACTTTAGTAGTTTCAGTGTCATTTACTATAAGTAGGTTTTTGCTTAAGTTTTCCAATTCAATTATTATGTATAATTTCATCAGGCCAACTGAAGCTTTTAACTGTATCGACACTATACCAAAACTTGAACACAGGCTACTCAGCGTACCATTGTAATTCTAAATTGGTATAAAGTTTAATAAAGTTTAAAATAACCAGCTACTAATATATACATTATTATTATAGTTCATTATATATATTTGCAATATGTATTTAGTATTTAAAATTAGTAAAAAAAAATCTCGTGTGCGAGAAATGCTAGGAAAGACTTTGACTATTTTCCAAAGTCGGAACTATTAACTGGAAATCTCATTCTACGACAGGTGATTTTTCTTCTCGTTTTCAGAATGTGTCGCGTTATTTCGTATGCGAAATCGCATATCGTAGGTAGAGCGTGATCGTCCCCGGGCAAAATATTCGATCGGTCGGGGTTCGAGACTCGCGCGTCCTGTCTGATACGGATCAGTCGGGTCCGGGACGTGATTCGTTGGCGTGTACGTGACACGAGCCGTGCACACGGAAATGGTGGCTCGCCGGAATATGGCACGTGAAACATCGGATTCTGAGTTTATGCGCGCCAGTTCCCGCGCCGGCTCGAGAATAACAATTTTCATGTCTCACGAGCCGCCGCGACTGCACCGTCGAGACCGATCCTGGACGATCTCGATCAAACAACCGCGCCACTATACTTACCAGTTTACGTCGTTATTTCCTATATTTTCTTTTATCACTGAAAGTGATTTCAGTGGTGCAACGCTGATGCAACGAAAATTAGCGATTGGTTGATTTGGGTCACGTGATTCGTGAGGGGGCGTGGGGTAGACCTCGAGCAGGAGTGGCGCTGCCTGTAATTTGTTTTGTATTGATTCAAATGTTTGCATATCGATAAAATTTTATGGCAAAAATGTCGTCTTCATTTCCTAGTCGGAACAGTTGATTCTGGGCCTTTCAGTGAGACGAGTCGTACAGTTTCTTTCTTCTTTTTCTTTTTCGTTTACGAAGCCATCAGAAGGTCGCAGTGAATGCAAATTGTTCGTTAAAAAATTTCGTCGTGCAGTCCGCTGTTTCGTAAGTCAACACTCGACAAACGACCCTTATTTGCCGATAAATCAAACTCAATAAGGCGTCCAAGCGCTAATAAAGTAGTCACGCGATCGAAGGCTTTCTCGGGGCTGTCGAACCAGCTCGAGGGTCGAACGCCGAGCGAAGAAGCGAAATATATGATCGAGATTCGAGAGAAGGGGCCAATAAAAGTGTAGGAGCGGCAGGAGGAAGAGGAAGCGGCGAAGAAGGAATCCCCCTCGGACGTTACAGCCATAAATGAAATAAAATGATATTTCCTCGATAAGAAGCGTGGCTCCGAGCGAAGCGGGAAGGAAAGCCACGCTTTTATTCAGGGGCGAGCAAACACGTCGGACGTTGGTCAGTGGTCAGGACGCAGCGTGGACGGCAGGGGAATCTTGCAGCACTCCATCAAGTCGTAGGTGATTTTGACTCGCAGAGCCGGCCGTACGTCACTCCTACGCTTTTATAGCTTATATCGCGCACCTTACGCCCGGAGGAAATATTGTTCACCCGTTTCGTGAATCGCCACCCCTCGTTTCCTCGTCCCTCCGGATCTGGACACTATCGTTCTCGACAATTTCAACTCGTTGTAATTTCGTAGAGAGGAAGATGTCGTTCTTCGTGTTGGGAGAGCAAGGGTGATTTAAATGTGTCATAATTTGGTTGTAATTTCGTTAAAAAGAAGGATCCAATTGGTCTCACTTTGAAGCGTTGAGTCTCCAATTTGGAAAAGCAAGGTTTTATTCTGTTTAACGTAGTTAATATCAATTAATAATTTTCAAAAAGGCTGGTGTTATCAATCAATATTAATTAAATTGGACAATAAAATTGATTTTTCAAGAAAAAACTAATGTCATATCGTAATTCAATTTTACCGCAGCTGCTCTAAGCACTCTCGTAAGCCACAGCTAAGAGTTTAAAGTTCTCGATCTCATTTTTCATCGGGCGTGTGAGACTACCCCCGTCCACTTCCACGGCAAACGTAACGTCGAGTTTCAAAACCGAGGGAGCTCAATTTTCTTCGACTTCGCCACATCGGCATCTGCTCGACCGCGCGACGATACAACCGGCAGATAATTTGGGCATACGCGCGCGACAATTATACGGCGAGAGCGGAACGCGTTGGCACATTGAAACGAACTAATCTCGCGGTGATATCTCCAAACTGTGCCGCGTCGGAATAAAGATTCCCGTTCGTACGGTCAGAAACGCCGCTAATATTTCTCCGTCGCACCTGTGGCTCATTTCTTCCATGCTCGCTCGATGAATCATCGCGCCTAAGTGCCACCTTATCGGCCGCCATCGCTCCGAGAATTTAAGCGCTACGTAATTTCATTTTCGTGGTGTTCCTCTTTCGATAGACATCACGGGATTCCATGTATCTCGCAAGACGCATTTTTTCCCCGATTAATTAACAATGAATCTGATTTTTTTTTTTTTTTAATTTTATTATAGACTCTGATTACAGTAACGTACAATATACGATATAATACATCCCATGTTACATTTTATTAAATAACAAATTTATTCTAATATTATTGTAATAACTCTGGTATTATATTATATCTCATTTTAACTTCTCTTTTTTCTTATCATATTATAGACTCTGATTATTATAATATATAATACATCCCGTTACATTTTATTAAATAACAAATTTATTATAATATTATAATTCTGATATTATATTATATCTCATTCTAACTTTTCCTTTTTTTTAATCATATTACAGACTCTGATTATTACAACATTCCATTACATTTTATTATGTTACAAACTCTGATTGCAGTGATATCTCATTCTAACTTGGTTTCATTCTCTGTGTTTCAGGTTCGCAGACTTCCTCGTCCGGTAAGTCACAAGTCACGAGTTTCTAGTATCGTTTAATGAGCACGATTTACATATATATGCATAAATTACTTACATAAATTACATACGTAATTACATTACGCGCGTAACGATAGTACAATTCCATGCTAATTCTTATACTTGGAAGCTACGTATCTCTCAAAATGATCTCTTTTTTTTCCATTCTACTCCACACTTTTTTCTCGAACAGCCCGTCTGATCACTGTTGGCTGTTTTTACTTTCCTCTTTATACGGCCACGTTTAGGTCAGTTTAGAAAAGCAGCAGAGTACGGTTTTAATTTTATAACAGCGTTGACGTTCCGGTTCTCGTTTTATTAATTAATCAATTAATTAATTTATTTCAACGGACAATGAAAATACGAAAGGTCTGTTTTGTTTTTATATCACAGCAAACGAGTACGTTTATTTATTTTGCGTCTGTCGAGCAAAAATCCCCGCCTATTAAAACGGCCATTAAAATGGCCATTAAAAGGAGAAATCCCCGCAAAATCGCGGCGGCTATTTTATCGATACGCGTGACGCGGACGTGGTCGTTCGTCATCGGCGGATAACGATCGGACGTCCGCGCGGAAAGAGATCCTGCCGATTTCCCCGATTTTTCGACGGTCATAGATTTCCGCGAGGCAGCGGAATTATTACTATCGTCATCCCGACGGATCCTCCGCGAAAGCGGAAGGTATCATATCTTCCGTGCGACGTGGCCGAGCCCCATCCATTATTCTTTATCTCGTGGAGATATAAAAGAAATGCATTACTTATATCAAGATTGCTGGCCATTCCTTCTGCGCGGGATTCCTCTTACGGGGCCTCCTTCCGCTCGACCAATACCGAATGATACGTATGAAACACTTTATCAATTCTAGACAATTCCATATCACGGAACGCTTTGTCAATTCTAGACAATTCCATATCTCCACCGGTTGGTGGTGCCAGCTGCCAAGCGTTTGGAAAAGTTACTTTGTAAAATTGAAAGAAAAAAATAAAAAAGAAAATATTTCAGGAAAAATAATTTCTGATGTCGCTCTTTTGATTCTTTCTTAGTGTCGTGAGTTTCTTTCCTGGAAAATTGACGCTCTCTCCGACGGAGACTTTCGTCTTCGATAGTGGTTTTTATTTAGTTTCTGCTTCTCTTACACTTACACTTAGTGTTTAATAAAAACTAGAAAATTTCGCACAGATCGAAAGTACGCCCAAGACGCTGATACGCACTCGATTGAAAACTACTACTCGCGTGCAAGCAATAGCCAGTGACAGAGACTAAACGCGCCATTAATTGAGCGCGTAACAGTATTTAACAGGTCTGTTGTCTGTCGATCTGCGCGAAATATTTCTTTCCGAAGGAATGTCTTTAATGTAACGCGAATGTGATCGCAATAAAACCCAGCGAATCCACGAATCCACTTTAACGTAACGTCAGCTTTAAAAGAAAGGATCGAACGCGCGCGTATGTAGTTTGTACATGTAGTTTCGACGTCTCGGGGCCCATCAGCGAGATACGCACTCGGCAAACACCGCTTGGGAGAGGTAAGCGGGAATCACCCTATATGGAAAATAATTGCCCATCTTCTCTCGACCAGAGAGAGACGGGCAGAGTTATCGTCCGCCGGCACCGGATTTTGACACCGGTCGAAGGAAGTGCCGTTTCCTGGCTGCCACTTTATTGTTGTTAATGAAGAACGTGTCGATCTAATGCAGAAACCATGTCCCAGCCGTCGTTCGCCCTGCCTCAGCCACTTGACCCCGTTAATCGCGCGTCTGTTTTCGTTGTTCCTCTTTTCCTGCGATTCCCGCGGAACCGCGTGCATCCTCCTCGCGCGGGACTTCGACCGAATCGTTCGTTGTTTCGATCCGCTTGAGTCGATCGTTTGGGAAATTTTCTTCGTCGCGGGATCTGCAATGGGGATAATAAACTTTCAATTTTTTCTTTTTTTTCTTTTTTTTTTTTTGCTGATTTATTGAACTTTGAATTTTTATTCAATGTTCGTCGCGTCAGCTCAACATTCGAGGTTTAGTTAAACGGCGAAAGAAATTCTTTGGCGACCGGAGTCGATCAATGCTTTTACGTACTATGACACCTCACCTGCTACATGGTGTAAACATATTTTTGCAGTAAAATGAATAATTTTGACAATAGAGGCTTCGTGTTCTTTGCCTCGCTGTGACAATTTTCAAGAAGTGATCATCTGCTACACTAGTTCGAGCTCTGAATCGAGCCAAAAGTTTATCGCAAAAAGTACAAAATTATACTTTTGTTGCATAATTCTTGTCTTTTACGCATACTTGTTATTTTACTTATTTATGTAAAATACACCAATGTTTCATTGTTTTACGATTATATCTTTCGACAAAATTATACTTTCGATGTTTAATATTCGAAGGTTAATTCAGACTCGACGACGAGAATGAGAAACGATTATATTCACATTACGATAGGTACAATATCGAAAGATCAATTTCTCTTTTTTGAAGCGATCAATTTTTTCCTACCGAGTAACACGGAAGAACTATTAAAATTGGACTAATGCGTACGTACGATGTATCGGAGATTTTTATAGCCAAGTCAAGTTTTGTTTCAACGATTCCACGGGGAATAGGCAACACGTGACGTAGGCCTCCCCTTCCCGGATGCGGCGCGTTTCACGCCGGTGACTTTCGAAATACGTTAAAAAAAAGAAAAAAAAAGGAAAGAGAGAAAGAAAGAAGTCCGGTTGATTTAATAATCACGTGAAACGGCTAGAACAACGATATTTACTTTGCGCCCGGTGCGCAGTCGTGGGTATTCTTTTCTCCGTTTCCTCCGTCGCGGCGTATCGGCGTGTGTAACCTCTTTGGAAATTACGTGTTTCGGGGCTAAAGAGACTCCTCGAGCAGATGCAGGAAGTCACCTGAGCGAGCGAGCGAGCGAACGAGTCACTGCGTTTCACGTGATGTGCTGAATAGTTGCGCGGTACGCCTAATGGAAAACTATCCACGGATCGGCGAGGCTACTTCCGAAAGACAAGATTAATTACGTTGGGAATATATGAAATAATTTTATTACTTATATTAATTTTATTCCCGCGAGCACTTACGCCGGCAGGCTGATTGTATATTATATCCACGGGTGATACTTTATAAGCGGAAAGAAGCTTTGAAATTTTCATGGGCGATATTAATCTCGAGCAACAGTTTGAACGTCGTGGAAAAGATCGTAAAGACCGCGCGTGGAGAGATACTTATTCGACGACGAGTGCAAATATTAATAAAACATCACCTATTATCGCGATGTGATTTCTCTTGCACTCTTGCTCCGTCATCTGGAGAGACAAAGTACCATTTTACACAGTCAGATTTCATTCAACGATCATAAACGCTGCGTAAAACCAATTCGCGTAGTAATTAGCCTGCATTGTGCAACAGATCGACGGACACATCGGATAAGCGGAAGCGACGTTTTCTGGCAAACGATCATTATTCCGCGAGAGAAGTAATTTTGAGGATAGCGATTCCTATCAATGTGAACCGCAAATCTGCGTCATCCGTGTCCCATTCAAATGCATGTTTTTCTTCTTTTTTCAGTTCTTCTTCATTAATAGAGAGGTTAATAGAGAAGATAGGATAATACTTCATTATAAAAGTGTAATCATAATCTCCAAACATGTTGATATACTGTATTTACGACACGTCAACTCTCACTTGTTTTTTTAATAACGATACGACAATATCTTATTATAAAAATGTAACCATAATCTTAAAATATTATAAAGTATAATCATAACCTCAAAACATATTGACATACTGTATTTACGATACGTCAACCCCCACTTGTTTTTTTAATAACGATACGACAATATCTTATTATAAAAATGTAACCATAACCTTAAAATATTATAAAGTATAATCATAACCTCAAAACATATTGACACACTGTATTTACGATATGTCAACCTCCACTTGTTTTTTTAATAACGATACGACAATATCTTATAAAAATGTAACCATAACTTTAAAATATTATAAAGTATAATCATAACCTCAAAACATATTGACATACTGTATTTACGATACGTCAACCCTCACTTGTTTTTTTAATAACGATACGACAATATCTTATTATAAAAATGTAACCATAACCTTAAAATATTATAAAGTATAATCATAACCTCAAAACATATCGACATACTGTATTTATGATACGTCAATCTTCACTTGTTTTTTTTTAGTAACGATACGACAATATCTTATTATAAAAATGTAACATATTGATACACTATATCTACGATACCTCATTACAAAAGAGTAAACATAACCTCAAAATATTATAAAGCGTAACCACAACAAATCAAAATACATTGACACGTTGTATTTCGGAAAAGTCACTACGTTTTGGCTAAAAGAACATAGAATAATTCAAAGAACAAGCAGAAAATTTTTGAAATTTCTGACTGTTCGATCACACAAATTAAAACGCAATTTAAACAATTTATGAAGAGGAACGGTTAATACGGTTTGCGATCAAGATACGATACACTACCAAAAAGAAACGTTAAAAATTGACGTTTGATATGTAATCGAGCCATCTGAGCCGCTCTCCATAAACGGATAGAGGCAACGGTAACACCCCAAACTGAAAGGATTATCGCCAACCATCTTACACGTCCACGCTCCCTCGCCTATTCGCGGCAACTCTGCCAGACTCTGGCCGCGTGGCTGACACTTTCGTATCCGCGGACGAAAGGCAGCAGGTCATCCACGGCGCAGGAAGAATCCCGCAGGGAGACAGCATTGGCCACGTGCACGCCCTCCGCGTGCAGGTACAGAGGAATCGGCGTCCACCTGTACGACCGAGCGCCGCGAATGGTACCGGTATTAATAATATTCAAGGTGGAAATTAGCGTGGCGAGCACGCTTGAGAAAGGCGTGAGCGAGTGGTGCGGGTGGTACGGGCGCGCAGGTGATGCCCGCGGGGGTGTTAAACGAGACGCGCGCGGTGGCCCGCGCGCGAGGAACCCGAGAGAAGTCAGTCAGGTGCAGGAATATGAATTAGAGAGTTGGATCCGCGGTCACGCGTGCACGTGCTCGCCCCGCGAGACTTTTATCGCGCCTGTGGGCCACAGCTGCTTATCCAACCGGCCCCGAAGAGCCAGGCCGAGCTCTTCCACGGGTTACTTTATCGCCGCGCTTTCGGCCCGGCGATAGCGAGCCCGCCGGAAGTGGAATTTTAATTCGCTGCCCGTGTAAAGGAACTGCCCGCTGATACCTGGGAGGTGACCCCTCCTCGCTCCTTCTCCTTCTCCTTTTGTTTCGTTTTCTTTCTGGCTACGTACGTTCCTTGGCAGCGATTACCATCTTGCTCTTGCTCGAAAATTGATTTTCGACGATACGCCTGGATGGATGTGCCTCGGTGTGTACTGGACGTGGCCGTGGCACGTAACTGAGAACTAGTGAGAAATTGTCGAGAACTCGTCCGTCTCTCTTCGAGACGAGTTAATTTTCTAAAATTGCCGCGTAACTTCTCCCCCGCCCCCCGATCTCTCTACCAGCTAGCTGACTCCGTGCACGAGTTCATAAAATTCTCCGTTTACGGAACGCACATCCGGAGATAAAGCCAGCAGCAGGTTGCTGTTTATTGAACATACTCGAACGAACGAGTCATTTTCACGTTCGGTTCTCACTTCGAAGCGCCCATATCGTGTCCGCTATTGACTATTATAACGCGTCGCCACGTACTGTCGCGAAGATCCTCCGATAAGCCTCGCACCGCGCGGCGACGCGATTATGGCGTTTCTCGTTGCGTAATTACAAATTAACCGAGCAACTGCTGCGTCGTAACGACTCGTCCTGTCGAACTGCCCGCATTATGTCGAAAAATGCGACGCTTCTCTGGTCGCGAAAGCCGGGAGGAGACTTGAACTGAACGCGCTGGAAATTGTGAAACGATTATTAAAACAATACTTGGGAAGGCACGTTGTGCACGCGTACGCGCGCAACGGAATTTGTTGATGGCAGCTGCAAACGCCGACGAAATGTCGAGGAACAAAAAAAAAAAAAAAGAGAGAGAAAGAGAGAGAGAGAGAGAGAGAGAAATACCGGCCGATGAAACCTTCGAGTCTCTCTAACTTTCCAATATAGCTCTCTCAATTTTTTTTTCTGTCGCGTACGATCGTACAATGTTAACGCCCCCCCCCCTCCTCCTCCTCCTCCTCCTCTCCCCCGCCGGGGGGAGAGACAGATATCGATCGACGGGCAAAAAAATCCAAAGAATGCCGCGTTTCTCTGTCCGGATCGATAGGCGCCGCGTCGTTTCGAAACCGTGCGTTGCAATAAAAGCCAAACAATATTCACACTCGGTCTTCTATCACCGGAACAACCCCTCAAAAGCAAATATGCACGGTCGAGAGCGGCAGAACCGGGGAGGAACAGCGGCCGAAATAGAACAGCGGCGGCTGCGCGGAGGAGGGGGGAGGAGAAAAAAGGAGAAAGAAAAAAGATAAATAAATAAAAGGATGGAGAAAGAAGAAAAAAAGAGAGAGAGAGAGAGAGAGAGAAAGAGAGGGAGAGGGAGAGAGAATTCCCAGCGTCCCGCCGGTAAATTTCACGACCCACACCCAGCCGCGCGCGTCCGCAACTGGCCGCGTGTGTGCGCGCGCGCCCGCTCGCGTAATCGTAAAAAACCGTGGCGTATCGGCCCGACTATATACGTCGATATAAAAATGGAGCTGTCAGGTGCGTGCAACGTCCAGTGGATTTGTTAAGGTGCAGCAGGTTCATAAATGGCTGGCCCCGCCTCATCCGCTGACCTGTCGCCTGCCAGCGTGTGTCCGCGCGAAACAGCGCGGTGGCAGCGGAAGTGGCCGATTTGCCCTCTTTTAACAAAACTGCCTGCCTCTGACCTCGATACCATACCGTCGCATATAATATCGCGTTCGAATGCCCGCGTGAGCGCATTGTCGAGCACGCCGAGCATTAAGCGCAATTATCCGAGGAATAGGCTAGACTGCTATAAAGCGACTAGGCGAGCCTACCGCTCGGGTGTCTCGTTAAGCCGAGAGTCGAGAGAGCCTCTTAAGGGCGTTCGCGACCGGTACAGGTTATTCTCCTAGGAGCGTGAACGAGCGAGCGAGCGAGCGAGCGCGACTCGAACCAGGTGTGATGGAACGCTCGAGACTCGCTCGAGGTAGCTGGCTAGAGACAAAACAACAAATTCTGCTTTAAACGTTGATGATGATTCCGATAGCGTGTTTATGACCGTGTAACGGATGGTTGTCCGCGTTCCTGTGTAATAAAATATCTAACCCGGAATGTGATGGAAAGAATGTGTTATTAAAACACAGAGGTTTCTTCTTAACTCTGCCTTAACGACCTGATAATTGTAGGGAGTAATGTTAATTATCTATCTCGCTGTTCACCGCTCTATCGTGCGTATATCAGTCGCGTGACTCGCGCGCGTCTGACACTCGATTTGCTCGTGTGTCACACGGGCTGTGATCTATTAAGCGTGTCGCGGCGTTAATTGGCGATATTTTCTTAATAACGTTTCGTTAATAACGTGGTAATCGTACGATCGTACGTAACCCCGAGGTTAGGTAATACAGGTGTTCGTTCCGAAGTCTCGGGAACGTAACATCCAACTGCCATTAAAACGTTGCAATTTTAAAGTTGTTGAACACGACCGGACTCTGATAAGATTAATCGTCTGCTGAAATTATAATATCATTTGCCGTATCAATTTCTGTATCTCCGGCACTGTTTCCTCGTACAAGCCCGCCTTGACTTTTCAATTTGCTGCTCATTCTCTGAAACCTTCAATCGGATCTTTAATCCCTGCATAATCGTTCCGCGAATGTCTATTTTGTACGTGCAAAATATTTACTTGTTTCTTAGCAGGTGTAGAAATTAGAATACAGAATAACAGTGGTCAATCTTGGGGACAATCCTGACTTCGCTATTCAAGTGTGAATTTGAACTTCAAGATCGAAATTCTACTCGTCACGAAGGTAAAACTTTTCTAAAGAACCATAGATCGCAACCGAATAATTCTCTTGGAAAATGGAAAGAAAAGTTTCTTAATCATTTAATGCCGTGGATGCGTGCTAACAGCGACTTTACGTTTCTGAACGCACGGATGTCTATATTACTTAACTGTTGTATTAGGTTTCACTAAGATTTGAACTATCAGTGCGAGTCTAAATAATCATATGATAAAATTAACTATTAATATCGAAATGTAAATCAAATGTTACAACCACGTTACGTCCAGAATCATAAAGTCGCTGTCAGAACACGTCCGCAGTGTTAAATGATTAACCTCTTGCGCTAGATTGACGTGCCACGCACGTCGAGAATGTTTGGTCCAAAATTGCAATATTTTCTCAGTTTATTAAGTACATTGAAATATAACCCAGGCAAAACAAATAATAAATTTATTACTTCTTAGTAATTTTTATCCAGTGATATACCGGTGAATTCAAAAAGAAGACGAGTTATTGTATACGGTTTGGTCACTCGTTATGGTCCGCGAACCATAACAATAGTTACTAGCGCAAGAGGTTAAGAAACTTTTTTCAAGAGAACTATTAGGTTGCGACCTTCGTGACGAGTAGAGTACAATGCAAGAAAAAAAGGAAAAAAAAAAGTTTGACCTTGAAATTCAATTTTGCGGCAGATTCTTTACACGTGTTTCCATCAAATCGAATTCGTCTATGATAGCCATGGACAAAGTTTTCTTTCCACCGTGTACGCGCGTAGGTTGGCGTACTCAACGAGGAGGAGTTTCCAGGGAGACGTGTAAGAAATGAAAGCCATTATCACACACGGAGCGGTTCCAAGCGCGATTGTTCCAAGCTCCTTTCCACGGTTTCCGTCATACGTGGCAGCGCTGCGTCGGAAGTGCTGCGCCGGGTATAATAAAATCGTGACACGTATCGTGCGTGCCTGCAAAAACATATTTTTCATCGCGTTCCAGGAAGCATCCGCTTATTAAGGGGGGGAGGCTGCTGGGTGTTTCCCTCAAGGCGGTGGCGCGGAGGGTCGCGGATCCGCCAGACGTCTCTCCGAGAGCTTCAACCGTCCGCGTCCGTCGTGTAAAACGTGCGACGAATCGCCGGCCCGACAAATGAGGCGATAAATTCCATCGGATATATAACCGAAAGTTCCGCGGATCGCGCCACGTCGTCCCACGTAGACGTGGTTGTTTCTCCGCGTCTCGAAACTTTCCGCGAAACGGCGCCGATCCCTCTTCCGCGCGCGTCGCGAGATACTCAACCTTTCAACCGCTTGCAAGAGGCTCTTCAACCGTTGACCGACGATCTCGTTTCAAATTTCCGCGGCATGGAATTAATTGAAAAATATTGGCGAAATTCTAAAATTGGTTAAAATCGATCAAGCTTTATCGCGTGATGATGACTGATGAAGAGAATGAAGCCGCGATACCACTTTTAATAAGACACGAACCAGCTTTAAATTTATATTCTAGTTGAAGCATTTTAGTTGAAATTTATATTTTAGTTAGGCTTTTCTGAAATTGACTTTTGTTTATCATAAATAATTAAATGACACAACTATTAAAAGTAAACTATTTTGGTAATAATAATTTTACTTGTATTTTATTCATGGTAAGTAGGAGCAGTTGTGCACAATAGTAACAAAGTTGTTTTGCCATCTCGCTTTTCAAATAAACTCAGAACTTTAAATTTTCTTCCATACATACGTCGTAAAACATTTTATAGGATTCATTCCTTTTGAACCTCCTCCAGTATATCTTCAGCCAATGTGTAATGTTCTCTGTTTCTCCTTGACATTGATAATTCTCTTTTAGGGATTTCGTTGGGACCAAATTTTTCACTTTATGCAAAAGAAAATTATTTGTTTCCCGACATTTTTTTTATTACAATTCCTTGTAACAGTATTCCACTTTCAAAAATAAAATGTTTAACATTTCTAAACATTTTTCAACGAATTTATTTATGTTACAAGTAAATGTACCACTTTCGAAAAAGAAGAAGGAAAGAACGATCTAGTGATTGTGAACATTTTCTCGTTGTCGGATTTTCAATTTAAAAAAATCTTCTCATTTACAAATTTCTACTCATTTTAGAGAAATCTAATCCAAAGCGTGGAAGAGAATATTTAATATCACGGCGGAGCAACACTTGCAAACAGCTGTGCCGGTATCAACGGATATATCATCGGCGCGCTGCTGCGGTTAATTCGCTTTTACATCACTTGAGTTAATTTTGAGACCGGTATCAGAGAAGATAACACGGGAATCCCATTTGCGTAATCTCGCGATATCGGGGCCCTTGCTTTGAAATTCTATAATTCCCTAATTTTATTAACAGAGATAGAATCCGAGTCGGGTTCTACGATACATTTGGCGTGCGTTGACGAGTGACAAAAATCGAGAAAGAGCGATCGTTCTCGATTCCATCGATTCTCCGACAAAGAAAAAAAAGAGGTCCCTGCGACAGTTTAAGTCACTCTTTCACAGAAAAATAATTACAATTCTACGTGGTCTGTTCACTTTACAATTTGCCAGTCAGTGTGTTAAAAACTACTGATCGAAGTTTACACTATACATCACACTTTGAGTATCTCGATTTAAAGTCAAACAACTTTCAGAAAGAAACAGGCGATCCTCGAAGCTTCTTCTGATACAAAATTTTGATTCTAATCTGAATCTAATCTAACCTAAATGAGGTTAGGTCCCGCGAGGCGTGTGTCAGATTTATCTGGCGAACGTAACAAAATGGTCGTGCCATCGTCGAAATTTCAAGAATTTTCGAAAGGAACATGCCTGGTGTTGCGTTTCCAACGTGTCCTCCGGACCCCCGACGCCATTAACGCGGCGATCGCGGCGCGTCTACGCTCGCCGGAAGTTACTTATTTATCTTGACTTATCACTACCGTCGCAATACGTTGAAAATTCAAACGCTAATGTACGCTAGCATATATAATATAATACTATATGTAATATATTAGCAGCTTGTTGTCACGCTGTGCGTCTCCGTCGTGCCCCAATTTTCCAGAAACACGTCTGAAAACGTGCCCAATTTTTGCCTACGAATGATACTCGAGACTCGCGTAATTTTTTCTACAAGTAATGTTTGAAACTCGTGTAATTTGAAAATCTTGTAACTTTCCTTGGAAAACTATGATTAATATAGTTAACTGTAATTATATATTATATATATTATAATTATATACTATATATATTATATATTATAATACTATAATAATAACAATAATACTTTTATTTTAACAGGTTTAGATAGCTGTAACAACAATAATAATAATAATAACGATTTTTCTTGAAACTTTACGAAGCGAGGTACACAACTGACAGAGAGGAGGAAATAAATTTGAAGATTCACGACTGTTGCGTATGCACTTTACCTTTGTTTTTCGCAAGCATTTCCCGTAACGGTTAATAAAAAGACCGCGTCAGCGCTGAAACTTGGGAGAACGAACCGATATAGGAATAGAATTTATGTCGGAGGACGTTGCAGGATATCGAGTAACATGCACGCATATAAAAGTTCCCAGGAATAAATCTTCGCTCGTTTCTCGTTTTTCTCCTGTTTCTTTTTCTTTCTTTTCTTTTTGGACCCCGTGACGTTCATTCCCTCCTTTATGGAGTATTGTTGCACGTTGTCGCTTCTCGACGCGACGTTTGCCGATCTCCGTGCGCGTTTCTGGTTTTGTCCACAGAGTGGGAAGAATAGACTTTTCTTGCGTCACCGGTTTCTGTCACTAGGACAGGCTGCGCCCTGTTTGTCAGGGTTAATTTGCGTCGGATCAGGTTTGGTAATATTAGTGGTAATGTTGCGTGAAATGATCGCGTTCCAATGCCGGCGGTCGTTTTGAAACGAAATGAGTAATTTCTGTGAAACGACCCACGGCCGTGGTGCTTCTTGCAACTCGTTTCCTCCACTCGAAAGCTATTTTCAAGTCGTTTTTACGCTTCCTGTAATCCATCGCTCGATACAATTGAGAGATGTTAATTGAATGTCGAGATTTATATATTGAAATATTAAATATTGTTTGACTGATACTGAAATGAGAGAAGGGCGCTGATAAAAACGACAAAGTCGAATTAGCGAAGTGAAATTTGGAATCACGACAATGAAATTTTTACAGCAAGAATTGCAAACATTCTGACGACTGAAACGTTTGAAGATGAAAATTTGGAAGAGGCACGGAATATTTTATTTTCTGCCCTCGACTCAAAATGAAATATATTGATGATATTTAACAATATTTAATTAAATATTATAAACAGATAAAATATTATATTAGACACTAATAGACAGATATTAATAGATTTAACAGATGAAGTGTTATTAAATATCGTTGAATATTCCGTTCTGAATTTTCGGAAGCAAAATGAGGAGAATGACCAGTTGATATTTGGAAACTAAGAATATCGGAGTTGACACGCCATAAACGGAAGATCCATGATCCTGGGTATCCCCATATTATGATAACTGCGGTGGACTCTTCCTTTGTCGCAGCTCTCCCATCAAAACCCCGATTTTATGAGAACGTGAAGGGAGATATCGCGTGTTCGCCGAACGTTCGAATCGATCCACGCTGTTTTTATTATCGTTATGCCAACGATATGTTTCTGCTTCACGGAGTGATCAAAGCGCGTGCCAGCCATTGTTCTGCTTTCAGAGCGTCCAACGAACTTTGTACAGGGTGGAAAGAAAAGTTTGTCCGTGGCTGTCACAGATGAATTCTACACCTGCTGTAAAATTGATCTTGATCTTGGATTTCGAAGTCAACATTTATTTTTTTTTTTATCATTGAAAGTGATTTTGGCAGGAGTAAGAAAATCGGGCTTCTTCAGGTGCAACGCTAATGCAACGAAAATTAGCGATTGGTTGATTTGGGTCACGTGATTCGTGAGGGGGCGTGTCAGGAACTGAGCGATCGCGCCTGTAATTTGTTTTGTATCGATTCAAATGTTTGCATATCGGTAAAATTTCATGGCAAAAAATTTTCGCTTTCATTTCCTAGTCAGAACATTTCCTTCTGGGCCTTTCAGTGAGACGAATCGTACTGGGGTAAAAGTCGTGCAGTTATTTTTGTGTTGTATTCGATTCATCACGAAGGTAAAACTTTTCCGAGAAACCTAATAGTTTTTTTAAAAAATGGCAAAAAAGTTTCTTGGTTATTTAATTAAATTCAATTAAAATTTTTTCCGCACCGCGGCGCTAACAGCGACTTATGGTTATGGTTATGTGGATATCTATTTTACGAAAATTCTCGTATTAGATATATATATAAATATATTGAAAAATGAAATGTTTCGAAGGTACATAGGGTGGGTCAAAAATCCGTAATTTTTTTTATTACATATTCTTCTTAATTGGAGAAACGCTCTGGCAATCAACAAAGAAATAATTTTTGAAACATAGCGAAAGAAATCACGTTTGAACTTAAATTAAAATTAATAAAATTTTATTACCTTATATCTCGTTGTTAACGATGTTTCGTTAGAAAAAAAAGTAAGTGGGTAGAAACTTTTAAATTTTTTAAACACCCCATATTTCCTCCGAACGTGTTCCTTATATTTGATCTCGGTAGTTCTTTTCTCATCGCCGATCCATCGACGCTCATATCTCACCGAAAAGCCTCGTTCACTGTGACTTAACGCTTCCACGAATTTCACTCGTCGTCTTTCAACCAGTTTTGAGGAAGATTCTCGGAATCGTTTCATTCAGTGTCTCTCGTGTCGGCCTCGGAACCTTGGAAAGCGGAATCACTAATTTCTGAAGATACGTATCTGTGAAATTTAAATGCCTGGAAAATATTGTGGAGCATCCGGTGTAAAGTGTCCTTATGCTGTTCCTTCAAAACTACCGTCGTGTCGGACACGAGACGGAGAAATACAACGACCGCGGCTGTCTTTCTCTGAGATAAAGTCTCGTTGCGCCGTAGAAAGTCAGCCGATTTCGTATAATTCCGTCATTGATCAAGCGAGAACGTGTGTTTAATTTGAACGTTGATCACGCGGTAGATTTATAATTTCTGCTTGAGCGAGAATACCTGAGACCCACCGATTCCAGTTACATATTCCAATGCCTATAACAAACGAACGAATTTGCATATTCTAATGGTTATAACATATATTAGTTACTCTTTTAATTAATTCCGAGATTTTTTTCCATTCAGATGATAGAGCCTTTCTGATAGAATAGAGAGGTAAGAAAGATTTTCTCATTTCGGTGCTAGATTTCTCAAAGTTTTCCTCGGTTTTTTAAAGTGTTTAACATTTTAATATTTAATTAGTATTGAAAATATTATAATATTTTGTCCTTTGCACTCGAATTTTTACAATTTTTGAGAGAAGTGAGACTAAGTAGATCATTTTTCACAAAGTTACATTAATTTCAACATAGTAAGTTGTATTAATTTTTCATTGTCATTAATACAGTTCATTAATACATTTGCTCCCTTCTACTGTACTTATGTAGATCGTTTTCTACGTTGTATCATTTAAAACCCAGCCAGTTTTTCGAGACGTGGGCGCAGCCAAGTCCCGCTGTAAATCGGATTTTGCAGAATTCTCCGTAACACAAAACCGAATCGGTTTTACACGCGGCAACGCGTCTACATTTTATTGGGTTCATATTTCCAAGCTGGCTGTTTCGCACTTTGGATCGCGCTTTTATGACGGAACGTCCTCGACGCGAGAGACGTTTGCAGGAACGCGCGAACCAACGAACTTCTCCATCCTCTTTCGCGTTCGTACAAATCTCTCTCTCTCTCTCTCTCTCTCTCTTTCGCGCGCGCGCGTTTTATACAGATTTCGATTAAATTTCCTTCTTCTCGAAACTTTTGATTTTTGAGAGAACCATCTGGTGGGGAAGAGTGCCAGTTTTGGGTGAAATTCAAAGTAGCTACAAAACAGAGCCGTGATCTCGAGTGTCAACTATTACAGATTGCGACTAACCTGATATTTTATATATCATTATTATAACTATTATTTATAATAGTTTTGCCAGAATTGTACCTTGAGGTATCGACTCGCATGTGACTAATTCCTAACAACGAGCTTCGAGTTTCGAGGGACGTAAAATTGGTCGACGCTTCTTCCGCGTGGCTTTCACCTTTCGCAAACAGGTAACGCAGGTTGCGTTAATGGCACCTGGAACAATAACGGGCCGGTTTAACGCCATAGAGTTGTTTCGTCGAGCGTCGGCATGGAGTAGGAGGCAGAGAGGGGGGAGGGGAGGATTCGCATGCATTAGCTACAGTGAGAACCACCTAACTCGAGAGCCTAGATGAGAGGATCGGTTTCGATGGTATCGGGCCTTTTGCCACCCGTGGCTTCTCTTCCGCTCTTCGAACCGAGTCGACGCCCCCACCACCCTCCCTCTGCGCCCCCGCCGCTGACGTTAAATTAGCCCCGATGCTGCAAACGTTGAGCAACCCGACGCTACACACTACCGATCACCGTGCTCGAAAGCGAGCTGAATTTTCACCGGTTACAGCTGCTGTCGCTGCTTGCCTGTTCGTTTCCCCTTTCCTAACAAGCCCCGTTTCTTAACCACTTGCGCTGGCTAGCCGATTGCGGACCATAACGAGTGACCAAACCGTACATACAATAATTCGTCGCTTTCTTTTCGAACTCGTCGGTACGATATCACTGGATAGAAATTATCGGGAACAATAATAAATTTATTATTTGTTTTGCCTGGGTTATACTCAAATATACTTAAAACCGAGGAAATATTGCAATTTTGGGACAAAGAATTCTCGACACAATCGCAAGGGGTGAAGATATTTTCTATTTTTCCTGTATTTATGCAAAAGTAGAATTTGCAGTATTAAAGGACGAAAGACAGAGAAAGAGAGAGATAGAGAGAAATAAATAGTCTTAATCTCTCCAATGGAAATTTTCTCGACAGTTCTAGTATTAACGAAAAACAAGTTTGCGACACGCTCGCAAGGGGTAAAGATCTTTTCTATATATTTATCCAGAAGTAAAATTTTCAACATCAAAGGATGAAAAGCAAACAAAGGGAGAAAGAGGGAGAGAGAAATACACAGCGTTTAGTTAGAATTATCAGCGTCATTTCTGCACGGTGACGTTCGTGGAATCAACGAAGGGCGTTCAGGTGGCGGGGTATCAGTGACTCTCGTGCAAAGATTCTCCGAGATGCTCCGGCATAATACCGGCATTTATAACAGCGAGCGTATCTACCCCTTCCGCGGCGGCGTAACTATCGCGGCCCCTCTTATCGTGCCACGAATGTATAATAAGCTGCGTCACAACCCCCGTGCGCGTTCACGTGTTTGATCTATGATCTTCCGGCGATCGTATCGCGCCGCGATGGACGTGGAAGGATGGGCCACCACGGGCGGAGAGACGGGGGGATACTTGTGAAATTCGCTTTAGAAATCCTGTCGAGTTACTCCTCTGTTTCATCAAGTGGGCCGCGTATCTAGGGAAAATCATAAGCGGCCACGGCTTTCTAGGTGCTACCCGAAGACCTATTATCTTACCTTGTCTTATCAAAAAAAAAATATATATATATATGTGTGTGTGTCCTATTAAAAAAAAAATTATAAATATAAATGTA
>KQ435964.1:244872-259122 GCA_001276565.1 Melipona quadrifasciata | reverse complement strand
CGAGTTTATTCGAAAGTAAAGCCTCAAACGAAAAAATTTTTTACTGTCTAATTCCTCACTTTTGACTCATTTTTTCCACGTGGAAACGCCTCCTCTTCACTTGTGTACAGCTATCGACACCTTGCGTACAAAATGTCCAAAGTGTAGTGCTTTCTATCGATCCTTTGCATTTTACAGTACCAGTTTATACATTCACATAATAATGTATAGTGTATATTCATATATTACAAGAAGATATATATGCAAGACATATATTCCGAGTATAGTACTTTCTATGATTGTTTATTTTTTACGAGTTTGTGTAAGGATTTGCAGTCTAGTTAGAATAAAATTTCAGCATATTGTCTTCTGTCAATATATTTGTTGCACGACCTTCTGTTAATACTATTTCATCAAAAAACCACGCTGTCATAAATATATTCGTGTATTTTCAAACAAATTTCCGCAGAATATTATAAATTAGTCGTTTTAACCAGTTTGGTAGTGTCAAGCGAGTTTTGATTTAACACGGCAGAACGAATCACGCGATGTATCGATACTTCCCTGCGCGTGTATACAATTGGATATACATATACATATGGATATTGGACGTGCACGGAAGTATCGGCAATCGCTTTTTTTTTTTTTTTAAATCCTCGATAGACCGTCGCTTTCAAATTCAAACGTCGAAGAAACGACAGCGATAGGTTTCCATTCGAGCGGAGCTTCAATTCGACCCCTGGCCGGTTTTCCCTCCCTCCCCCTTTGGCGCTCGCGAGAGAACATATGTACTTCGTGAATATGAACACTCTCCTCTCTCTCTCTCTCTCCCTTTTTCTCTTTCGATCGTGAGTAACCGGTGCTCTGCAAACGCTTGTACTTATACGCGCGAACGTGAAGCGTTTCAATGCGGGTGATCCACCGGGTGTCCGTTCTCAAAGGGACCGGCGCGAAATTAAGAACCTGCCGATCCTTTCACGCTTTTACGTTTTATCTGCGTTACGTCTACCTCGTGTCACGTCGATCGAACGTTGTGCGTTTCAATCCTTGTAAACGATAAGTGTAACAACGGGAACCTTGTTTCACTGGATGAGACCGGGAGAAATCGGGAGATATTTCTGCCGATAAAAAGTATTTTATCCGGAGCCTTCTAAAAGCTCGCGGCCCGATAACGCGCTAGAGACTTGGGATGGATTGATCGCCGCTCGTCCTTCTTTCGGCCTCCCTGCTATGTTTGTACTTCGCGCCGCACCGGAGCGAAACACCTCCGCGTTGCCTCTGCGATGTTTCGGCGCTTCTTTCATTTTGCAACGAGCCGCTTGTTTCTTTCTCCGCGAGGGAGTGGATTCGCCGTTGTCGAACCGTGGCAAAGAGTGATTGGCCGAGGTGCAGGTAAATCGCGATTCAATAAGGAGAAGCACGGTGCAAGTAATTTTCTAAGTGAAGGATCGAGGTTTCGCCTTCTCGGTTTAGAACGGAATTGGCTCTCGATGCAGGAACTTTAAAGTTGCAATGTTTCCGAATGATGCAAAGAAAATCATAGATGAGTTCTACACCTTCGATTTTGATGGAAATAAATGCAAATGTAAGCAAAGAACCTGCCGGGAAATTGACTTTGACTTTGAATTTCGAGGTAAGTGTTTTTATTCTTTTGCATTGTATTCTACTCGTTACGAAGATAAAACTTTTCCGAAGAACCATAGGTCACAACTTAATAGCTTCTTTGAAAAATGGCAAGAAAGTTTCTTAATCGTTTAATTTTGTAAATGCGTGCATGCTAACAGCGACTTTATAGTTCTAACATTTGATTTATCATAGTTGTAGCGTCAGTGTGAATCTGATGAAATTAACCATTGACATTATTCGAAATGCAAACGTAAATGGACATAAATTAAGTTAACATAGACATCCGCCCGTCCAGAACTATAAAGTCGCTGTTAGCACGCACCTGATCAAGAAACTTTCTTGTCATTTTTCAAATAACTATTAGGTCGCGACGAAATGAAGAATTTCCTTGAGAGATCGTTGTGAAAGAAATTTTTTACTATTTCTACACACGTTTGAACTTTCACAGTTTTCGGGAAGAAAGTGACTTTGGGTGACTTAAGGTGATTTTTAAAAAATGAAGACTCACGATTGTCAATCCAAACCACGATATATATCAGATCATCGTCAGAGCTTGTCATGTAACTCTGCGAAAGTGACGTAGACTTAAGCGTACATAGGTCGTTTTTTCCGATCGTAGATTTAAGCGCGAACGTTTCTCATTTGAGTACATTTTCGGTAAGTTAGCTCCGCAGTCAGAGGGTCAAATCGGCTCAAATTAATGGAATTAATGGAAAGACGGTGGGAGAAAACGAAGTTTCCCGAACGAGAGGCGTCTCTCTTTCGGAGGAGGACAAGCCGACGGTACACGGAGATGATTAGTTTGGGGAGAATCGGGAACAAGCGAAATGTAGAGTACACGCTCTGTACTACGGGGCTACGTATACGCTCTATCCTCTATCCGGTGCAACGGCAATCGGCTCCGGCTAGGCTCCTCCGCTCTGTTCGCCCGCTGTTCATGTAAACAGTTAATCTAAATCCCGAGCAAGCAGCGATGTAATGTTATGCGGCGCGCAAGACTCATTATACTTGTAAACCAGTCCGAGCCTCGACCACAGCCCAAACACACACGCGAGCAGCGCGGGGGCAGTGCTCAACGTATCCTCACGTATACACGCGTTTTCACGCACAAGTGCAGCGATCCGCGCGGGCGTGCGCGCCTATTCGAACGAGAACGCGCGCGGTCTGTCTCATAGCTTCGCACGAGAGGGCCCTCAGGCTGTGTGAACGTTGGCTGACCGGGCGGAGATGGACGGTTTGAGCGACGTTGCATCGAAAATCCACGGTTTCAGATAGTTTGAGCCATTCCATCCAGAGTGTCCGCGCGTTTCGAAACGCGTTCCGCGTTCGTCGGATTTCTCGCGAATTTATTGCCCCAAGGCAGGATCTATACGCTCCTCCCCGTCGCAATTGCGCCTCGTGTTGCTTGGTATGCCTACTGGAGCTACATGGATGACGAAAATTGAATCTGAAAGATTAATTGGGACGATTGATTCCCAATCAGGGAGGAGAAGAGGAACTGCACGGTTGAACAGATACTCGAGAGCAGATTTGACGAAGAGAGATTGTCGTCAAATAAATTTACGCGAGACAGACTCTCTTGAAAGAAATTTCAAACAATTTTTCATAATAGCAGCCCAAGAGCGTTAGATCCACACACTTCTCTCTTGGTAGATCAAAATTTCGTAACTTTGTTTCTTATCAGTGCAACGCTAATGCAACGAAAATTAGCGATTGGTTGATTTGGGTCACGTGATTCGCGAGGGGGCGTGGAGTAGACCTCGAGTGGGAGTGGCGTTGTCTGGATCGCGCTTGTAATTTGTTTTGTATCGATTCAAATTTTAGCGATATGTTTGCATACCAATGAATTATTATTACGTACATTATTTATATACAAAGTTAAATAAATCTATAACATAATATTTTAACGTCGCTCTCTTTCAAAATTTAATAAACGGAACAGTTTCGCCTGCTGTTGGCGCGCGATTTAAACGAGGAAAACGAACAGCACTTTTCCTTTCGACGAAATACGAGTCGAAATGGAACAGTCGAATGAAATATCGACCGACCAGCGAATTATCGCCGGTGGCTCCTCCTCCCCGCCGCCCACCCTCCTCTCTCGTCTCGTCTCGTTTCGTCGGTGTGCAAATTAGCGCGGCAACGTTGCGATGGTTCAAAGTGGTCCCGCGTACCGTACGTGCACGTTGCAAGAGCGGAGGGCCAATCAGAGCTCGTGAAACCGGCCTTCTAGCGGCTTCCGCCCGCGCCGTCTCCGTTCTGGCCTCGGTGAAGCACCGAGTCAGCCCGATACACACGTTCGAAATTTTTCACCGGCCGATTCCATTTCCACGCCGTTTCCTTCCTCCCCCTCCTCTCCACTCCCCCTTCTTTTTCGCTCAGACACGGCCCGGTACGCGGAGAACAATGCCCGAGATCCGACGCGGATAAATCGATTTTTACGCGACATAACTTTCATAGTACGCCCGTCCACTCTCTTCGCTCCGCTTCCTTCGCGCCTCTTCCTTCTCGCCGGGCGAACCGATCCCACAAACCGCTCCTCCTCGTTTGGCGAACGTGGCCGGGGTGCGTCTGGCACGGCTACCGGAGCTTCAGCAGCCGGCTTTGGCCTCCCGAGGCGTGAACCCGTGGATGAAGTTATGTTACGTTTCCATCGTAGGGATTAGCAAAGCTAATTCGGCCGGCGTGGAGTTCCGGTGACGACGCGCGACGCCTCACGCCGCCGAGGAACACCGTGAATTCCCTCCTTCGCTCTTCAACTGGAACACATTTTCACGTTGGTTTTCAGAGTGTGAAGAATTGGGTTGATTCTTAATTTTGGAGATTCTTCTTTCTCAAATTTTTTTTAATAATTTCTACGTTCTTTTGACGGTATCGATACGATTTTTGCTAATGACAATCGATATTTTCCGATTGGAATACATTTTATGTTGATTGAGTGATTGGAGAATTATGTTGATTCTTTTTTTTTTTTAAGGACCTTAAATGTTTGGTCAATTTCTGTGCTCTTCTGATGGTGTCGATAGCACGATTTTAATGACTGTACTTTTGATAGTATGATTTTTGTTAACGATCATCGTCATTTTCCAACTGGAATACATTTTATATTTAAGGTAAGAAGAATTGTTTTTAAAGGATCCTAAATTATTGTAGTCAATTTCCACGCTCTTTCGATAATATCGATTTTTACTAATGATCGTCGTAGTACAATATTTCTGACAGTACGATTTTTGCTAATAATCATCATTTTCCAATTGGAATATATTTCACCTTGGTTTAGAGTACGAGCATACTCGACAAAAGCAAAGTAAGTGCATTTTTCCGTAAAATTGAAACGAAACGACAAAATTTCCTTTTCAAATTATATTTCGTTATAAATGTTTATCGTAAAATTCGCACTGTTTCATGAAAAATTCTCTTTTTCGTCCTAAAATGATCTGAAATGTAATATTCAAAGTTTGCGCTTCATCTAAGTTTTATCTACTTCAATAACAAACGCAAATTTTTTTCTCACCGCAAACGAAAGGAGCCATACTTTCGCGACGAGTATTGAGTTAATACTTTTTAAGAGATGTCGTATCCTTCTTCAACTGGAAATAACTCTCGTTATTTTCACTCCAAGTGAAAACCAAAAACCAAAAAACCAAAAAACAAAGAAAAAAAGAAGAAGAAAGTAAAAGAGCAAGGAACAGAGAGATTCGTTTCTCTCTCTCTCCTTTTACAAATTCCTCTTCCTTCCCCCCGCTTTTGTTTCGTCCATCTCAGTTGGCAAAGTTATATTCATCGTTCGTGCAGCGAGGTCACGAAGCTTCGGCCTCTCGGAGGGCAGCGCGTTACTAACGGCAGTTAGAACCGACCGGGAACGAAAAATCTGGCGCCCATATTGGACCATCTATATTTATAAGATCTATATCGCGGCTTGCCATCAAGATCCAAACCGAGAGTTTCGGTCTGCTCTCGGTGATGGTGGCGGCGGCGGTGGTGGTGGTGGTGGTGGTGGTGGTGCTCTTTGACCCAGGAAATTATAATACATCTGGCCTGAAAGTTATACGTCCTTCTGCTGGCAGAGGCAGATCTGAAATCCACCGTTACACGTTGACTCCTTTAATTTGACGATTTGCATAATTGCCTAAGGGCAGAGGACGGGACAGAGAGGTGGGGGGGTGGGGTGGTATGGCTGTTTATTTTCCCCGGCGAACGAATGAAAATGAGACACGTGTACGCGCTCCGTTCACCGGGAAATTTAATAAGCCGTACACAATGCGCAGTTCGGTGAAATCGTTGAATCGAAATCTCGCCGTTCCCCTTCTGTTTCGGGGCCCGATTCTTCACGGAGGAAACACGCCAATGACGCCGACTCGCAAACGATTTCGTGAAACGGAAATGTACGGCGAAATTCAAGGTTTCGCGCCAAGATTTCATTTCAATTTCAATTGTCAAAGCGAGACGCGACGACGTTCGTACGTTCAGCCGTTCTTGGTGAACTTTCTTCGCCACTGGAAACACGCGTCGATCGATATACAAAATTATGTCTCCCCCGATAGAGAATCCGATTACTGGAGTTTCCTCTCGCGTTACGAAACGGGCAAAGAGAAATCTAATTTGCGAAGCTTTCCATTTTGCATGTAGTAATATCCGTCTGGCGCGTTTGCATTGGCGAATTTCAACATTGGTTTCGAATCGCGCACGCGATTGATATCTGTAATTAGGATGGTAAGGAAGTTGGTCGGTTTGACGGTAAAGGGATGTTAATTTCAAATCGCCCATTTGCGTGGAGGAACAATTAAATTCGTTCAACGTTTTCGTGGCGAGCGTTGCACGCGTATTTTGCTTAAAAGTGTTATTAATAATTAAATCAATAAATGAAAATGTCTACCAATGTCGTAATGTATAAATCGCAATAATTTAAATGACAATTATGCCTCCGAAATAAATATCAATTTTGACAAGAGTACGCTGAGAGTATCCTTTTCGAACGAAAGTCTGAAATCAGTCGTATTGACTCGGCGTCGATTATTAACATTACGATTACTAATACTAGAACTAAACGACCAATTTGTAATTTTCGTTTTTCACAGGCGTGTAAACACTGCATTTTGGAAGATTATTCAAGTAAATTTTTTCGTAAAATACTATATAAATAAATGCTGCACTGTAATTATGTACAAGATGGTCCAAGAATCACTTTCCCTTTTTATTGTATTTACCTTTTATTTGCAAATTTGCAAACGTTTTGGCAGTTGATATTCGAAAGAAATGACTTTTAAAACGCAATGAAGAAAGCATGCTTGAACTTAAATTTAATTCAAAATTCACAAACTTAAACTTACTTTTCTCTTATACTTCCATGTTGAATTTCATTTAAAAAAACAAAACAGAAAGATAGGTGCGAAGAAACATTGGCCCACCTTCGTGCTATAAAGTTTGTCTATTCTTTTAAACTTCAATATTTCTAATGAAAACTATAATGCTTTAATCGTCGGTAGTTGTCAATCAAATCACGATATACACTCGAGTTGTACAATTATTCCTGAAACTTCAACAACGACAGTTCTAGACTAGATCTACTATCGTTTCGATGAACTTTGTTCGTGCACTCGCGAAGAGCAGAAAGCTAGAAAGATTGCGCGTAAAAGAAAATACCTAAAACAGTGCAAAGTATCGCGACAGCGTGGATTTTCACGAACCCCATTTCGTAGGTAGAAGGGAATAATCTTAATAAAAATGCCGATGCTGGCGAGCAGCGACACGATTCGATCGTGCCGATCGATCGTCTCTGTCGTTCCACCGTGGCCGGGAAATAAGTCCGCCTCGTCGACATTCACATATTACGATATTATCAATTCAACGCGATGCATATGGTCGTCATTCGCCCGCATCTTCTCACGGGGATGTATAATATCCGCTGGTGAATACATACATGCGTGAACAGACAGATACACGCGAATTTGAATACGTTAATATACGGTCTGGCTCGGCATCGATACCCACACACACACACACACACACACGCACACAAACGCGCACACAAACGCGCGTCAACGCGAGGGGATCGTTGTGTTTTGGAGAAGTATTCGTCCCTGTGTTTCTAGCAAATTGAACGTATAGGGTGTTTCAGAACTACAAATTTAACTGTTTACGGTCGAAAGGCAATTCCGCCTGCATGCTTTTGCTAACAACCGCCATTAGCGCCGGTTCAAATTGTGGATTTTGAAAGGTCAATATACACGGGACTCGTTCAGCTTGTTGACCTTAAATTGTTTGCGACGAAAAGCTTTTTACATCGCGAAGATGTGACTTTTCGAATCAGAGGGGATCCACGGTTCCACCGGCATGGATCGCGATCCAGCGAAATTCACGCGCGCCGCTGTTTGCGAGTGGCGAGCCAGAGCGAATCGAAAGAAAATGCGACATCGTGGAAAAGTTGACGTTGATCCGTACCTCGTTCGGAATTTCCATCAAACTTTCAAATTGACAAATTTCGCTTGACCAAATAAATTATATCGCATCGCGTTTGATAAGTAAATTTGGGTACGTTTGCTGTATATCGATCGCATTTTTGTACCTACACATGCAATAGGTATTGTGTCAAACGCACAATTGTCAAGAGATGTTATTATAAACTGTTTTCTTTCTCGTGATGTGTTATTTTCTACTCAGAAATAACGTCCAAAGTATACGTGTCCAATAGATTTTTAACTCTCTAAAAATCTACTTGTAATATTATTCTCTGAGGTATTTATAATATTCAGTCAATACTTGTAATATTCCAAATTATGTATCCTCTAAATTGCTCGTAATATATTCAATACTTGTAAATATACATTCTCCAAAATATTTATAATATTTATTCGTTCAATATTTATAATACATATTCTCCAAAATACTCGTAATATATGTTCATTTATGAGTGATATAATATATATTTATTCAATATATATTTGCTTGTAATATATATTTTCTAAAATATTTGTAACATGTATTTTCTCTGAAATACTTGTAATATATATTTATTCCATACTTACGATGTACATTCTCTGAAATATTTACAATATGTACTCAATGCTTACAATATATAATTATTAGTACTTTGGAACATGCGTCACGTGTTCGTGATCGGCACAGTCGTAGTTGTCGCCGGATGAAAATGAAAAATTAATTTGCAAAATTAATTACGGCGAACGAGGATCAAGCAATCACCCGCCGGCGAACCTAAACGAATCGTAGCTGTTTGCTTATGTTTAACCCCGTTGCTGTTAACCCCCTTCCCCCTTTCTGTCGCGTTTTGCCGGGTTTGTAGACGCGTACGGCATTTAAACTCGACGCAAAAAGCAATCCTATTGATTACAACGTGGCATACGAATCGGGGGGATGGCGAACGCGTTGGCGAACGCGTACCAGAGATATTTTAATGATCCGCGTAATGATTATAGTGCGCCCGATAGACACCGGCTGCATTGTTATAATGCAAATGCCGGCTGTTTGTTGCGCGAATTTGGGAAAAGTTGTAACCGGTGTTTTTGGGATTTGTTTGGTCGTTGCGAACTGGCGTTGTTGATGACCCTCGACTATCATCATTTCGTGTTCTCCGGATCGCTTTAGGAGAAAATTTCCTTTCTTTTTTTCTTCTTTCCTTTCGATCGCCTGAAATCTTGAGAAAACACATAAATCTTAAACTCGCTCATTATTTTTGCCATCATTTTGACCCTAAACGCTAAATATCACCACGTTCCTACTCTTTTTTTCTTTTTTTAACAACACCAAACGTAATGCAAAATGCTCAATTCGTCTCGATAAAAACGCTAGGGAGGAAATTTAATTTCTTTCAAATTTCAAAGGAATTTAATGATCTTCGTCAAACCTCAAGTTCCAAAGAGACACAACAAACTTTGTCAAACTTCAAACAAACTTTGTCAAACTTGAAATTTCAAAAGAATTTATTAATCCCCAGATTGCGTACGCGGACGAAGTGAATATTTCTAATACCTTGGCGGCGATCGCGTGTTCTTCCGGTTCGTCTTTAAACGCGGCCAGATGTCTATTGTAACTCAATGTTCACCCTCAACCAGGCGACAGCTGTTCGAGTGGCGCCGTTTCCATCGGACACTCGGTATATTTCACGGACGACACGAATTAGGAAACGGCGCAACTAACGCGGCCATCAATTACTATTAGCATTACTTATTTTTGGAAGGTCACATATGGTCGGCAGAGGGTGACATCACCTCCTCCTCCTCCTCCTCCGCCGTCTCGCACGCTCGTCTCTCTCCGTCTTCCTATCATTCGTATTTTAATTCTTTGCACTCCGACTTTTTCTCAAGTGTTACAACGAAAAAAAAAAAATAAATTATTCATTTGAAAGTAAAAATTATAGCAAGTGAGAGTACGGAAAGAGTTTTATTTTGTGACGTTTTCACGTTGAATTGTCGTTTATAATGCACAGAGAATTTAGATAGAATAGAATAGAATATTAAATAATAAATCCTTGAATGGAGTATCAAATAAAATTCATTGAATAGAATATCAAATAAAATTTATCAACTATCGTTAAATATTAATTTTATTCACTCTCATTTTATCTCATTCGGCGAGATCTGAAATCTCATTTAGGAACACGGAGGACTTGAAATCTTTCGGAACCTGGAGCTTTCGTTTGGAATTTATCTGAAATTTGTCGCGTGTCGAGAATACTTTGTCGACGGATTTTACCATTTTATATTTGACAAGGTATCAAATTTAACAGTTAAAGAATATATATATATATATATATTTACGAACGAAAAGTTGCCGAACGAGAACTTGGGACTTGAACTGAGAGGGGGGTGGATTTTGCTAGTTGGAAAATACCGCAGCGGCCTTGTTATTCGCGTAACTGCCACTTTGTTGCCTCTTGTTTTGCAACAGCGCGCCGGTGACACGACACGCGGTCCGTGATTCGTTGCGCTGCGGTCGCGAGCGCATTTTGCATCGCGGTAACTTGACAAGCAGCATGGTTGAATAGTCTAAATTGCGTTGGCTACGCGATTCCTACTCGTTCCCAGTCTGATCCGCAAATCCACTTGGACGTTTGCGGATATTTTCCTTTGACGCTTAATAATTCGTTTGCGAGCATTTCGATTTCGTTGTCCCATAATTTCATAATTTCCTCGTAATTTATATTCGATCGTTACATTTAATCGATCGTATCCTATCTTCCGAAATTTTTCGATAAATTACGCATGTTCAAATTTCTCACTTTTCTTTTTTCTTTCCCCGGCAGAATCTTTTGCGCGCCATGTGCTCTTGTCTTGACCTCGCACGACCTTGCCCTTAATCCTCCAGTTTCACTGGAAATGACCATTCGTTCGCCATTCAATCGATAAACCCCCCTCCGACTTGCTTTTCCACGTTCCGCTCGTCGATTCTGCCTCGATCGCGATATTTTATATCAGATTACATCTTAATTGAATTAAATCGATTCGAGCAAGTTGGCTAATTGCATTATTTGCCCCGGGGCAAATGTATTCATAAGTCTATTAATATCTTACGAGAGGAAAATCCAATTTATCGCACGTTCCTTATCAGTCGAACATTCCCGCGGCTCGATCTTCCCAGCAACGACGTTCCTGCGTTTCTTCGTTCCTCTCCTTCACTGTGTTGTCGAATTATTTTAGCCAAAGTGTCGAGGAAATTTGAAGCAGAGCAGCGAATTTGACAGACTTTGTATAAAAACTTTGAAGAAAATAATGAAAATAACCAAGGAAAGATAAAACAAGGGAAAGATCGAGTACTATTGATATTACGAACATCATCCAGAGTAAGTAATATTTGAATAATATTCAAAATCATCCTGCAAAATAAGCCTACGAGACATGGTCGAGTCAAAGACCAATTTCATGCAAACTGGATATGAAACTAGAAATAACCCGTTTTACCTTAAATCCAATTATGAACCATACTGTAAAGAACATTCTCTTTCATCTTTGCAACAACTATAAATTTAATTGGTTTCGATTAGTTTATTAGTTTCGAATTATTTTAGAATTATTGTACATTTATTAGAATTAGTTTAGCTGTTGAATTTTTTAGTTTATTGATACAAACAGAATATACCTGTCTAAAACCGAGTGATCTTCTATCTATTGTCTCAAAGTAGGACAGATTCACGCGTGATAATTTCAAGACAAAAATTAAACAAATATATTACATTCATTGTTGCGATAAATAAAAATAAATAACAAAGGACAGATTTTTGACGGATTTTTTACTCTCTCGTGTGCCAACATCACTTTCACCCCTCGTCAGAACGTGTCTAGAACATTACGCGAACGCGGAGAAACAAGAAACTTAAGCTTAATCGAACCCCCGACGAAAAACAATGAAAATCGCGGGAAGAATCACCACAGTCGTGTCGTCACTTGCCAGAACGTTGCTGCAACGCGACAAAACATTACCACAATGCTCGAAAGTCGAACGCGTTCTTCAACCCCCCCTGTTTACTCCACGTGAGTCTTCGATCCCCTCCCATCGAGGCGAACGCTTACCCTTCTCGGGGTGTTTCTCGCTACCAGCAGCCAAGCCCTGCTAACCCAGGGTCGCAACCCTGACGTGTACCGCGTTGGGTTATGAACTCCCGACCCAGGGTTACCTTATTTACACTCACCCGTATCGTTGGCTTAGCTCGTGCAGCCCCTGTCGCACGCGGCCGTGTCACTTGGCTTTTTCACCGAGACTTCGACACGAGCCCGACTCGCGTGTCGCCGCTCGGATTCCGTGACGCTTAAGCCATTCACTCCTCTCACTTTCTTTCTTCCTTGCAGAAATATTTCCGTTTGCAAATTGTCAATCGATTAGAATACTGACTTTTCCTTTGGAAGGAAGGAGACTCGAGAGTCCTTTGAAATTAATTAACTCATTGACGCGAGAATTAAATAAAATTCGATACGAGAGTGACATTTTCCATTTTAACGTTTGTGCGAACCTAACAGAGGTAGTTTTGCACACTTTTACGCTTATAGGGAAAAGTAGGGTACGTGATGTGCATATTTAGCTTCGTGACGAAACATCGGATGGTAAACAATAATTCACACAAGGCTGAATCTCTTAATTGTACCTCGCACATGTTCAATAAGAAAATGACCAAAGTTTTTGGAAAACATCGTTTGGATCGCGGGGAAACAAAATATTCTGGAGGTGCGCGAATATAATTTAGTTTCTGTCCCAAATTTACTAAACATGAAATATTTATATTACTTATCTGAATGTGAAGACATTAAACAACAATAAATCGCTTCAATTTGCGAAACGTTGAAACTCTTCGAGCCGAAATTTAGATCTCTATAATGTTTGAACTCAAAAATTTAGCTACATATCGAAGCCGTTGGTTTTAGAAAAACAATGGTACCCTACTTTCCTCTACTCTGCAAAACGTCACAAGCACGACACTTGTGAACATTTAAGAAGACAAACGATGAAAGAACGAATTAACAATTCAATCTGGGGTTAAGATTTTTTTACTCGTGACGTTAGTTTTCTTTCACTCGTCGATCGACGGGTGTAAGAATATAATTCAACGTGGGATGAATCGGACGACGAGTCAAAGTGTAAGAGAGAACGAGACAGGAGGGGAGTGGGGCAGCGAGACGGAAGCGAGATTGGCTTTAATCCGCGGAGATTTAATACGAGCGACAAATTTTGCCGGGGAATTAATTGAGCGCTGGCGGCGGGATTGGCGGCGCGTAGATTATTGTATACCCCCGCTTTAACGAGCCGGGATTTGACGTAATGTTTCCTGGAGCAACCCCTTGGCCGGGGCTGCGCAGTCATCGTCGATTCACGATCGTTCAATCCGGCGACGATTGTCTCGTCGAACAGTGCCACGGGCCTTCGCGAGAGTCCCCTCTAATTGCTCGATCAAAATTAACATCCAGACCGAACTTGACCATTTCAATTCCTTGTTCTCGATCGAAAAGTCGCAACGCCGATGTTTATAATTGACGTTCGAAATTTATCATACTTCTCCTGCAAAAAGAAGAAAAAGAAAAAGAAAAAAGAAAAGCGGTTCGTCAACCACTTGCGCTGGCAACTGATTGCGGACCATAACGAGTGACCCACCCAACCGTACACAATAATTCGTCCCTTCCTTTTCGACCTCGTCGGTATGATATCACTCTACAGAAACTATTGAAAAGTAATAAATTTTATTATTTGTTTCGTCCGGGTTGTAACTTAAATAATAACTGAGAAAATATTGCAATTTTGGGACAAAAAATTCTCAATTCTCAACGTGCGTGGCACAAGAGGTTAAGGGAAGATCGAGGAACGCTTGAAACGCGCGGATGATCCTCCGATCCAATGGTCGAAGGAGCCCCGGCGGTGGAAAGTTTCGCCGGCGCGGTGATAATTGAATCCAATCTTGCGTAAAATGGGGCGAACGGCGATATTTTTGAATCGAATGAAAGGGAGGGATCGTTAGGAGCGGGTCGGAGCTGCGCGAGGGCGATGGTGAAAGAGAATACGGCGGCTGCGTATAATGGCCGACGATAATCCTGTCGCGCGGATTAATTCGCAAATATTTCAATCTCGCGACATAAAGGGATGTAAATTACATTTTTGGTCGAACGCCCCCGGGGGGTGCACTGTACAACAGTTTCGAGCTGGCTGGAGGAG
>KQ435964.1:221176-232212 GCA_001276565.1 Melipona quadrifasciata | reverse complement strand
GAACGACAAAGGCTCACGGGGACACGACTGACAAAGGCGCACACGGTAGGCCGGCATATTAGGACGGTATGCGGAGTCTCCCTCCACCCTCCACCCTTCACCCTTCCTCTCGCCCTCCCCCCTTCCCGCCTCCTCGTATATAATAATGCGACCGCGAGGCCCAACAGCCGAGCCTCGAGGGCCCCTTCAGTCCTTGCGTCACCGGATGTCATCACCGGGTCCCGGCGCTGATTTACATCGCACGGCCACTAGGAATCCTTGCCCGCAACCAAGGGCAAGATCCTTCGCGCATAAAATATGCGCCCGTCATATCGTTATGGCCCCCGCCAACACATAACTGGCGGGGGACCGACAAAGGGTCCCGGTCCCCTCGCTCCTCGCTCTCTCTCTCTCTCTCTATCTATCTCGCAGAACCCCCGCCCCCACCCCCTCCCGTGAAATTTCGATTTATTTCCTCCGATTTGCACAGTCTTTGCAAAGTCGCGTTCCTAGGACTTTCATCGCGAGGGAAGCCGAATTTTAAATCGAATCGAGTCGGGGATGATCCCATTTGAGCATCGTCTTGATACATATTCGTTGCAAGCAGAAAACTTGAAGATAATCTTACCTCGTTCCATTTTATCCGGATCAGAGGATCTGGGTAAAACTATACATGTTTTGGGCTCAGTTTTTAGTTTATTGTTCAACTGCAGGCCTCGCTGAAGCGTGGTTCTCGATTTCTTCAAGAGACTTTCTTCCGAGGACCGCTCCAACAGTCGAAAAATGCAACGAGACAAAGAAACACCTGATTTTCGAACAGATTTGCTAGGATCAGGATTTTCTCAGTCCAGTTGAATCATAACTAAGCTTTTTTCCTTATTATGATTTATGATTTATGATTTATCCTCGAGTTTGCGGCCAAATTAAATGCCACAGATCTTGGCTTGATTTGGCCACTCATACGGTGGTGCAATTTCTTTTGCACCTCTTTTCCCATACCCAGCAATGAAGATTTTGTCTGAACGGCCATTATTTTTCTATTTATTCGTCTCTTTAACATTAAGAGCCGGAATTCCAAGAACTTTATTCAAAGCCCATTTCGCTGCCTTACTACGGCATCCGACAGTCCCTCATTTGCCCATAATCCTCCATTGTCAGATCTTCTTTCACATTCAGTTGCGACAAGATTTTCTAGAAAAATATTTGCTAATAATTCCCTGGAAAATCGGATGGTCTAACCTGAAATACTCTGGGAGTGACGATTCACTTATTTTTCTTACAATGACAATGTCGCGATACCACAATCACTATATAAACACTATGTAAACCCATTATTCGAAAGATAGTCACTGCTTTCTGGCAAAGTGGCTAAAAAATTAAAATTTCCAGGACAGGCAGGAAATTTCCGAGATTATTACACAGAAACGACACGCATGAATTACACTTTTATCACAAAAGGAGCCTAACCCTAGTATACGTTTGATAACCCGCGTAAAAGGATCGAGTCACCTCACCCTGAATTACTTCACACGAAAACAGAAAGGATATTAGGACAAAAAATTGCGTTTGCAAAGGGTTAACTGCAAAAGGGTTTCTCGTTTACCCGAAAATACAGGTCGTTCGTCCAAAACCTCCGTCCGTTCGTTCGTGGCACGTACTCGAAAGTACCGCGCAAAAGCCCGATTTAACGGTGGTTGCTTTCTGGAAGAGAAAACTTCAGAAAAAAGGAAGGAAAAAATCATCGGGCCCGAACTATCGGGCGCATAGTGGAGGAGCAATTGATAGAACGCGTGGCGATTCTGGCGTAGCATGGTGGACGCAGAGACACGGTGTGTGATGGTGGAGGGGCCGCCTTCGTACCGCGTCCTGGGTGTCCCGATGGAGAGGTGTCCTGGTCGGATTGAAAGTGCACGCGGACAGAGATAAATCGTTTCATCGATGGATATCAAAGGACCGGGATACCGGATCCAGCCGACTCTCTCTCTCTCTCTCTCTCTCTCTCTCTCTCTCTCTCTCTCTCTCTCGGTACGCTCGGCGAGCATACCGAGGCTGTACAGAGAGCCATTTGTGCGTTAAATCGAAACGCTCTGTGGAATAACGCACGGGATCTCGCCGGCGACAAAGGATATTACTGTTGTTCCCGGAGTGTTTTCTCGTTCGTGGTGTGCACGGTGTCGCGGACTGGTTCGAACCTTTTTCTTGTGTGTCCCGGTCGGTCCGTTGTACTCCCCCCGCCCGCCGATCGGATTTGGAAATGTTTGCCGAACGAATTGCCGCCGCCGCCGCCGCCGATCTACCGGCTGCAGTTTGTTCAGAACGCGCAGCAAGGCTGTACTAGAAGGAGATGTAACGATTTTGTGCCGCTGGTGTTTCCAGGCGTGTCCGGGAAATGTAACTCGCACGTACGGTCAGCCTCGCGGGATGAACCGTTTCAATTTTTGAAGAGGCTCTGACCAAACGAAATTAACTTGTTAATGTCTGTGGAAACGATACAAACCTGGAATTTTTCAGAAGATTTAACTAAAGGAACGAATTTGGACGAAATTCTTGTATCAACGTCTGTAGAAACGATAGAGACTTGAAATTTTTAAGAAGATTCAACCAAAGGGACGAACTAAAAGAAATTCATATATTAATATCTGTAGAAACAATACAAACCTAGAATTTCTCAGAAGATTTAATTAAAGGAACGAACTAAAAGAAATTAATATATTGATAGAAACGATACTGGCCTAGATTTTTGTTTCGAATGAATCATTTCGTGCGAACAAATTAATATAACAGTACAAGATAATTAATTAACGAAGGAGTTATTTTACACGGACAAAATTATATTTTATACATATCTGCAGAGAAACAGTGCAGATCTAGAATTTTATTTCGAACGAATTATCGAATTATTTATTTCGTATTTTCTCACTCGTACAAAGTAGTTGATCGATAAAAGAATTATTTTATACGAATAAAAGTACGTACCTGTAGAAAAACGTGTAACAAACAAACGAACGAATTGCTCTGTGCGACTAAATTTGTACGAAATAATTAATTAATAAAAGGATCACTTTGTACAAATGAAGTGTAATTTTATTTGTAATTTTAGAATTTCATCTCAGTCCTCGAATTACGTTTCGTACGAAGAAAATCAACCGTCACCGCGTGAAACGAAATTTCGACGGGAAAATTCAGTCCGGTATCAGGTCGAGAAGCCTCCGCCGCGAGAAATCTCGCGAGTGACCAACATGGCGGTGCTCCGGCGGAGACGGTTCGCCAGCGGCAGTGTAGGTGTTCGCGCGCTGCATCAGTGGCCGACCTTCGTGGCGTGACGTCGGCCGGCACGGCCGTTTTTGCGGGTTCGGGTCCGAGACTCGCCATAATACGATTATAATATGACAACGCGCTTTTAATTCCCGACGTGCCTCTGCCCGGTGCTATTCATACGGCCGCGATACGTTTATAGTCCGGTTTCTGCTGGCTAGCCGGGCTGGCTCGCTGCCGCTAACAGGTGTCTCCGATATGGCATGTTGTTCCTCGTGCGAACCCCAGCACCCCGCCTCGCGCAACGCCATAACGAGCTCCGACACCGGCCACCGACTTTTACGTTACCCCCTTTGCCCGCGAGGTTCGAACAACCTCTCTTTCTCCGTAAAACCGATCCAACTCACACGGGGGGCTGTTCCTCGTCTCGCGTCCTCTGCGCCTCAACGAGGGTGCCCCGTGTGTCAAACGCGTCAGATGGTTCTGACAGATAGTTGACGAGTTTCGAGAAGTCTGTGCGTTCGGAATTTTCCAATTGATCCTCGACGAGTCGTCGATCGATGAGGCTACTGACGGTCGCGTGGTCGATGGAACTCGCGCTGCTCTTTCTTTTGAGTAAGTGGCCCCCGAAAGGGTCGATGGTCAATAACGCAGGCCGCTCGACTGGATTCCGCGTCGGAGAAATATCTGGATCCGGGTGTGCAAAGGACAGGTGGAAGACAGGCGGAGAGAAGAGAGAGAGAGAGAGAGAGAGAGAGGCGCATATCTCGTGGACGGATGACAGCGCGGAGGGCTGCAGATAGATAATGAGGCTGGCAGAAGAGAGAAGAGGAAAGAGAGGGGAACACGATCGCGGAGGATGGATTCCTAACCTGAGCAGCGTCAGACGGCCCTAGACTTCGCTGCCGGGAGTGCAAAGTGTAACAAATCCAGCTTTCACCCGGGCCAGACAGCGAGACAATTTATGTGACGCATGTTTCGTTTCGTTTCGAAGGCCGATCCCCGATGCTGCGACAACGAGAAGTCACTCTCTGGCTGTCTGCCTCTCTCGGCGAGCCTATTCCCCGGCTCTCCGATGCTTGATTCCACGCCACGGTGAAATCCCACGCGGTAAACTGTGATGGGTGTCCTGCCTCCTCTGCCGCATCCTTCCCCCGCCCCCTTCCGCCTCCCCCTCGCCCTTCGGCGATGCACACCGATGCTCGCGTGTTCCCCGACCTGTACGCCGATCATCCAGCCATCCAAGGATCGTTAGTAGCGGTCGCCAGGATTTTTGCATTCGGCCCTTCCGCCTGAATTATTGCCCTCCAATTGGAACGATCCTCGAACCGACGGATCGAACCTCGTGGCCCAGAACCTCGTGGTCGGAGCCACCGTATCGATTATCCAAACTCGATAGCGTTTCACCTCTTGCTATCTGCTCGATACGTGTCCGAGTCGACTCTGATCTAATTACAAGTGAGATCATAAGAGAGAGGGAGAGAGAGAGAGAGAGAGTCTATGGTCGTTCTTCACGCGGGGCACCACGGAAGACACGCAGACACGCAGAGTTTCTTCACAGAGAGAGGGGAGAGGATCGCGTCAAAGCAGAGACAACGTGCCGCGCGTCGTTTGTCAACGGGGTGCAGCAGTCCTGGAACAGGTTTTCCACCAGGCTGCACCGGTAATGGCGTCCTCGCCCTGTTAATTGGTATTTATTATAATTGGTGCTCATACTTGGTCACGGCGCGAGATAAGGACGGGCGAACGGCGACGAAGCCATCGGTTTTCGGGGACGTCTCTCGGCCCCCGGATGATAATTCCATAACGAGTTAGGGGGATCGACCATTAACATGGTAAATGCGTGGCCGGGCGAAAGTGACGCCAGCTCTCTCGTGGGAACTCCTCTCCCGGAGTTAGAGAGAGGCAACAGAATGAGATCTCTCGGACGATCCTTCACGCCCAGGTAGTAGGTGCCAACCTCTGGGGCGGGGAGGAGGGGGAGTCGAACCTTTTGGAAGCCGGAACGCGCCCGGCTCCGAAAGGCGTGATTTGACGTCCCGACGCGAGCTGCCATAATTCACCCGGTTGTGCTGCTGCTGGCCCACCTGCAACACCGGATGTGGGTTAACACCGGCCGATCGTTTTCCATCCTCGAGGAATGTTATCTCCTCTTCTCCTGTTCTCTTCTCAAGGTCGGCGCGCGTCGCACGATTTCCAGAATTTCCAGAATTTTTCCTCCCCCACCACCTCTTTCCTCGTTTCTTACGCAGAGACTCTTACGTCTCGCTGGAACCCCTTTTTTGGGGGGAATTCGAGAATCTCGTGGACTCCTTCTCGAAGGGTCAATGGCGTCGGAGGGTATTCCGTCTTTGAGCCACTTTGAAGAGTTTCCGGTGGAGATTTGGAAATTTGGACGACTGTCGATTGGGGAATTTTTGGAAACTTTAGTAACTCTAACGTAAAATTCTATGTCTGTATCACGTTCCACTGATCTTCACGTAAGACAGAATAAAAAGCCACACAATTATAATTATAATTGTGTTTTTAATAAAATATTGTCCCATACTGAGGACATCTACCTCTCCATATTAGGAGATGCCTCTTCTTTTTGTTAATTTGACAATTGATAAAAACCTAGCGGTCAGAACAGAAAATCCATCACACAACGCAAGCTGTCACGCATTTTATAAGCAGTGGACACAAATTTTTAAGATTCTCCATCAAACTCGAACTCAAACTCGAACTCGAGTAACAGACAATCGATTAAACTGTCGCCAATCTCGAAATCAGTGTGGTCGTTGCGCGCAAAGAGGCAACAAAGAAAAAAGAAATGAAAAAAAAAAAATACGGCGCGCTGGACGCACCTGGCCGGTGGTGCCGGATCCTAAGAAAGCGCGAGAGCAAGCTCGCGGTGTAATCCGGCTTTTGTGGCTTTTTGCGATCGATTTCCCAGCCGGGCTTCTTCTTCTTCTTCTTCCGTTCGCCGAGTTCTACTGGTTTTACCTCTAACCCGGCAACCGGGCCGCCTCTCCCAGGAAAAGCACGTACCCCGTTCGCCATAAACAACCATAACAGAAGAGGCAAGCAACGCGACTGCGGGAGAATTAGCTACCGTTCGAGTTCCCTGCTCCTCGTATGGCATTATGAACGCTCGCGACGTCACGATTATGAACACCTTCCGCCACGGTACCGTTGCTTTTCTTCGTCGTTCCTCGGTCAGCTAGCTGCGTCCGCTAGCCGCGCACAGGTGCGCATCGCTCATAAACTAACGATCCTTAGGAGGACATAACCGGCTAATGCACTCTCGCGACACAGGCACGCGTAATATTCGACGCGTAATTTACATTCACCCCGCCGAATTCAATTTACAGCTCGAGCAAACCATTCACCCGAGGCAAACAAACTCGACAATCAACCCTGCTCTTTTTCTAAAGAGATCGTTTGTTGCGCCAGCTTGCAATAGATATTCACACAGATACAACAGACATAACGCGAAAGGAAATTTTTAATATTTTCACACGCGTTTGAGAAAAAAATATGGTCCTCGTATTTTCCTAGTTTCTATATGTAAAATCATCTCCGAGACGAACAGATATTATTTAACTTGGGAATTGTTGGAAAGAACGGAAATACTCACTGACGAAAAGTAGAAATTTCGAGCTTAAAAACGAATTCATGTACGTGATCTTTTCTTTTTATGGAATTACATCTCAGTTTAAATTATAATTAGATAATAATTATAATTATGTCACTTTAAATTATATCAAATTATATTTAAATTATAATTAAATAATAATTTTTCATAGCCACTTGTACATTAACAATAAATAGAAATTTCGAGGTTTGAAACCAGTTCAACTGGATCGCTGCACGATCCTTCTTTTTTTAAGGAATTACATCAGTCCGATTATCAATAATTAATAATTATCAATTATCAATAATTAACAATAATTCAATTATCAATAATTTTTCATTGTCACTTGTACACTAACGGTAAATAAAAATTTCGAGTTTCGAAACGGGTCCAAGTCCTTCTTTTCAAAGGAATTATACCAGTTTAAGTTATCGATAATTTTCCATAGCCACTGGTACAATTATCTCCGCTCGCTGCAGATTCGTACAAAAATTTGACGCTACGTCTCGCGCTGCGAAGCGGAAGGACGTCGGAACCTGAGAGGGATCGAGGAGAAACCCCTGCGGCTCTCCTTAGTTACCGGTTTACGCAGCAGCGATACATTTGCTGGACGTTCAGAGGTCTTTCATTTTACTCGCCGGTTAACGATTTCCAAGCAGCGGGTGAATTACGAGCCGCAACAAAGTCCGCGCGGCGACGTTCCGCGGACGAGCGTCGGCAACGTGCTGCTTCCAATCAGGAGGAAACGTCGCGTCGTGAAAACGGAAAGATACGGACACGAAGGGGAAAGTGGAAGGAATTGGATGTTGAAACGCGGGCCGGTAAAGGGAAAGGGGGACCGAAGAGACGGGCAAAGCCGTACGCGCACGTGGAATACAAGAAAGAAGTGAAACATTTGTATTGTTTCGTAGTGTTCGATTTTCCAAAAAAAAAAGAAAAGAAAAATTTGCAATGTCATTGCTATTCTGGCAAACATAAATTGCACTCGCGAGGTGAATGCAGTTTTGCACTGCGATTAATTCAAACGAAATATCATAATCTTCTTCGTTAAAGAAGATCGTGTGATCTCGTTTTAAAACGCAAAACGCTTTCGTTTCTTCTTTTCTCTTTTTTTAACATCGTGCAGCAAATTGAAGAAAACAGAGTGTTCTTTAAAAAAATTGTAAAAATTGTAAAAATTTGCGACGAAAATTCATCGTGGCTCCTCTCTATCCGACTTAAAACTTGTATAATTTTTCTCTTGTCAAATTTTGAACGTTAAAGTCAAACGACAAAAATCCTGACACTTAATATCGTTCAAAGTCGAGTGAAACAGCAAACGAGAAAGAGACTCGTGCGACAAGGTTTGAGAGGAGAATTTCAATCTTCAATACCGCGGGTGGATGTCGAGTCTATTGAAAACAATTTTTCAACATTTCCAGAGGTGAATTTGAATTTCTACAATCTTTGAGAGTAAGCAGAATTCTTACTTCTCTTACATCCGCTGCATGATGCTGAATCATCTTCAAAAAGAACGAACTCTTCACTCTTAAAAATGAGACTATGCTTTAATTTCCATTAGAGCATAATTCAAAAGTTATGGCTCAGATGTGCGAGTATACGTCCTTTCCCTGGTACGTTCATACTAATTCTCAACAACTCAATTAAGTTCTCGATTTATTTAATTTCCTCCCTTTGAATTTTTTCCAAAAATAATTAATTTCCATCCGAAAAGTTGCAATTTCTCGCTCGGTGTTCTCCCATTGAACGGTTCTCCCCCGACGTGCAGCGGTCGTTAAGAGAGTAAAGAAAGAGCCTTGCCACTTGCGTCGAAATTCCGACACCTTGGCAAGAAGACGCGCGCAGCGAGCTACAAAGAAGAGCGGCCGTTCTCCCCAGGCCGAGATCGGGCGAAAGGGAAATCCTCCGACGCCTCCCGCAGGATCGCTTAGCGATCCGGGTAAACGATATTCAAACGCGGCGCGACATTGTCGGGGCAAATTAGTGAGGCTAGCTGCCACTTTTGACGTGCCCATTCATTTGTGCCCAGCGGCCACGAGTTCTTCCACCAGCCGGGTCCTCGAGGACACATTGTCCACCGCATTGAGAACCAGGGCTGGAAAGCAGCCGTGAAATAAACCGGGCTTTCTTACTTCTCCGCCGATCCAAGGATTATTTACGATCATCGCGGTAAATGGTGAATGGCAGCCGGCGATTCGTGAACGTCTAATTGTGCAGTGAATGGCACAACAGCACAATTCGACGAAAAATTGGTCGATACTCTGGACGAAGTTTCTTGTAACTTTGTTAAAAGAAAATCTGCTGGATCTCGTTTCGACGATGAAAACTACCCACGGATTTTTAAATCTGCGTAAAGGAACGACACTTAATATTTCGAAGAGGGTTTAGTCTTGGTCGTTGCTACTATGGTCGAGGATGATGTTTCTTTTACATTTATTTTACATTTGGATATAGAGTTAGTCACATTCGGGCAATTCATTCTGTACCGAATTCTGTGCAATTATTGAAATTCGTGCATGATTTTGAGAAAGGATCCACAGATAGTACAGTACAGTACAGTTGGCAGTATAGTATGATACAGTACAGTTGGTATTACAGTCAGTACAGTACAGTACAGTTTGTATTGCAACATTTTTAAATCATTAAGTTCTGAAGTGGAAAGTCTAAAATTTGTCAAAATGATATCAAGTACCTTTAACGCCAGAACTACCAAAATGATCAAAAGGACCAATCTTCCTAATTTTTGTTAGAAATTTCATAAATGTGGAGCAGATGTATTTCCACAGATTCTTAAATTGTTAATTATATCTAAAATTTCACACATTTGAAACACTACAGAAACCAAAAAAGAAAAACAATGTCCTATCTTTCTATCAGATTTTTCTAAAATTTGTTAAAATGATGTCAAGTACCTTTAACGCCAGAACTAAAATGAACAATCTTCTTAATTTTTGTTAGAAATTTCATAAATGTGGACCAGATGTATTTTCACAGATTCTTAAATTGTGTTAATTATATCCAAAGTTATTTTTCACACATTTAAAACACTGTGAAAACCGAAGAAGCAGAAGGAAAGAACAAAATATCCTGTTTTAACAGATTTTCCTAAAATTTTGTCGAGATGTTTCTAGACGTTGAAGGTATCTTCAGTAATATTGAAAAATAGGCTCATGACCGTCTTGGTCTATGCTTCCAAGTCCTTGGTCTGCTAGACATATTTTCGAAAATGGGCGCCAAAAAGAAAGTACCACGGACCGAACCACGATTCAGCGCTCGGGAATGTTTCTTCAACTGGATTCTTCGAGTGCAGAAAATTTCGTTTCCATTGAGTACGCGCGAGAGCGCATGGCCGAGGGCGACCGTTAGCTCGCGGACTTTGTGCAATGACTCATCGAAAGATCTCATCGAACGATATTTAATCGTTACCGTTATTGCCCCACGACCGAGCGCCATTAACACAAATCAAGATCTACCTGCGCGGACCTCGATCGAACACACATCGAGAGGGAGGAGAGCCATTTCTCCCTCCCCACGCGAAATCTGGATCTCCGATACGGACGACCGTTTCAAAATCGCGAGCCCCAATTAGTACTCTCCGCGAAATACATACATATTCGCTATGTACGCGTTTGGATTGGAAGGAGGAAGCGATTGGTCCGAAGCGAACGAGCTGCTCCGCGAGCGAACGATTCAATAAGACGCGGCGGGAAGATTCCATTGGCCATTGTGGAATCCGCGGCTGGAAATCGGTTGGAAACCGATCGTTCCGCGAGCTGGCGCGCTCGACCTCTCGCCGGACCCGGGCCGCGCAGGTTGCGAGCCGCCTTTCATAATAAAGGCGCGCGTGCTGAAATGAAACGAGCCGCGAGTCGTGCCGAGGGGGCACGCGCAGCTGTGCGAGCGCGTAGAGAGAGAGGAAACGGGGATGATACCTAAGGCCGGCGGCGAAACGCAGGTGAAACGAGCTTTGCGAGGCCGTGGCCTCGGCCTCTGCGTTGAAAGGCTAATGAATATATATATATATATACATATAAATTGCGATGGATTTGAAATAAAAGCGGACGTCGGAGCTTTGAGGCGGCCAGCTCTTGAATTTAAGTATAACTAATATCAGCTCTGAGGCCAAGTTTTCGGCGTTCCGAAAGTTGAAAGAAGAGCATCGTCAGCCTGGCTGAAAGAGCCGCTG
>KQ435964.1:193227-204742 GCA_001276565.1 Melipona quadrifasciata | reverse complement strand
ATGTGAATTCAATTTTTCTTCTTTATTTCTCTCGGATTTGTCAAACAGTTGACACAGTCCCCCTCTCTCAATGTTGTTAATATTCGCGGCGCACGTGCGCGAGCGAGCGTTCGGATCGTTCCGGAGAATTATCGCGCGAGGTTCGATCTCCACCCGGGTATGATCGGAGATCCACGGTCGCGCGAGCCATTATTTCGAGGCGGACAGACGCGTCTGGCCTGGACTTGAATGGGCTCGGACAATCGGTGGCCCATTAGCCGGCAGTCCGCGCCATTAAAATCAGACACCCTCGTCGGACGGAGCGTGATGCTAAACTAGTTACCAAAATTTTCGGAGCCGGCGTGCTCAGCCGGCCGTGAGCGAGAGTCGGCCAGAAATCAGGCAGAGATCGAGGGATCACGGTCGACCAAAGAGATTGGAGTTTTCTCAGAAATTCAAACCTCTGTGTTCCACGTTTGCTCGAGAAAAGGGAAAGCTCACTTGGAAGTGGCAGGCTTGAATGCCAAGGAAGCATTGATCTTGTCACTTATCGAGCCACAGACCGCTATTCAGTATCAGGAACTTGCACATTGTATAAAGAGCAATGTCAAGGATGAATGGCCAACGTCAAATCGAACGAAGATTCACAATTCCTACCAAGAAATTCCTTTTAGCGGATTGATCGAAAAAGAAAGAATTATACCTAGTCGATCAAGGATAGGACACGGTGAAATAACCCAATAAACTCGTTGAATTTCAAAGTCAGAAATTTTCTTTCTCGTTTTTGCATTGTATTATCTACTTGTCAGGAAGATGAAACTTTTCCAAGTAACTGTAGGTTAAAAACAGTTTCTTTGCCTTGCGTGCTAACAGCGACTTTATGGTTCTGGACGCGCGGGTGTCTATTTTACGTAACTTTCGTATTAGATTTCACTAACGTTTGATTTATTACAGTGTTACAACAATCAAACGATAACAACTAACATTATTCGAAGTATAAACATTACGTAATTATAGACATCCGCGCGTCCAGAATCGTAAAGCCGCTGTTAGAACGCACGCGTCCGCAATTTTAAACTTTTTTGCCATTTCTCAAAAGAAGCATCAGCCACCTACGGTTCCTTGGAAAAGTTTCACCTTCCTAACGGCTAGAATGCGAGGCAAGAAGAAAAAAAAATTGAAATCCAAGGTCAATACCAAATTTACGACAGACTCTTTACACGTATTTCCATCAAGTCGAAGGTGTGAAATTCAACTGCGACAGTCGTGGACAAACTTTTCTTTCCAATCTGTATCTAGCCTGCTAGTAATAACCTCCGTCGAATAATGTCCCTGCACAGGGAGGGAAAAAAGAAAAAACTGCACGACTTGTATCCCAGTACGATTCGTCTCAGTGAAATGTCCAGAAGCAACTGTTCCGACTAGGAAATGAAGACGACATTTCTGCCATAAAATTTCATTGATACGCAAACATTTGAATCGACACAAAACAAATCACAGGCGCCAGACAACGCCACTTCTGCTCGAGGTCTACCGCACGCCCCTTCGCGAGTCACGTGACCCAATCAACCAATCGCTAATTTTCGTTGCATCAGCGTTGCACCCGAAGAGGCCCGCGCTAAAGTCACTTTCAGTGATAAAAATATGACTGCGAATGTGAAAACGTCGGAGCCGAAAGAGACGAAAGCCGAAGCGAAAGCGAAAGCCACGGAGGGAGAGTTCGGGAAAACTGAGGGAGGCCTGAAAAGCGAGGGGGGAAGTGTGGCGGCGCGGCGGCGGTGGCGGCCGGAGGAGCATTACGGACATTAGATTGGGACACGAGTGCAATAAACCTATCTGTATAATCTGCCCTGCAGGAATTAACAGCCCTCTGAAGGTAGCCACTAACGAAGTAATTCACTGGATGAACGTCCAGGGCGAGCAGGGGTGGAAGGAGAGCGAGGAAACACCCTACCCCCCCCCCCCCCCCCCCTCCGCCGGCCTACGTGTATATAGGATCGTCCAAAATTGAGATTTAGATCGAATCACGGACCAGCTCGACCGGCTCGCCCTCTGAAAATTGATAATGGACGGTAAATAATTGCTGGGCCGTCGAGGGGGAACATCTGCGACCACTTTTTCGCGACGTTTCAGCCGTCCATCGTCAATGTTTCTACGCGGCTTCACTTTGAATTATTGAGAAGCGTACGAATCTGCACGCTCCGCGTAAAAAGATAAAAAGAACGCTGATTGTGAATTGCAATTTTTTGCACTTTTAATCCGAAAACCAACGAGAACTGGAGATTTTTCCTTGTTTTCGCTTCATTTCGGAGGAAATTGCAAATTAATTTTCTCACTCGTTCAATTCCAATTGAGTGTATTCAAAAGAGTAACCAAGAGAACAGTCTCTAACTACACTCAGAGTGATCAACGTTCGATTTTATAACGCTATTTTGTAACATTATTTTTATCAAGTCTCTGGAAGCTTAGTCGACCTGCTGCATTCGTAGCAATAACTCGGTTGTTAACTTAATTACACTGACACGAATATTATAATATCATTGTATCCCTTGACTGAATACAATTATTTGAGGATAACATCCATTTCTACAGATTCTGATCGTAACGTATCAAATCTTTCAAAACACTATAAAAGTGTGAAAGGAATTCGTTCAAAAAGTGTGAAATCCAATGTTTCTTACAATTAGAACAATACTAAATTTGATCTAGTTGGTTACGTCTATGATCGTCTATCAGTTGCAAAGAAACGTGAAAATAATCCGCGAACGTGTGTAAAGTGATGATGTAGACGACAACGCGAGACGATAGCAATCGACAAATAGCGATAAATAAGTGGAAAAACGAAAACCTTTCTCGCCTCTTCTCTTTCGCTTAAAGATTCCCTTCGAACACTTCTCCTCGCGATTAGCTTATCAGCTCGCCAAGTTCCGACATTTAAATTCGGGACACCCCGTAGGAATCCAAATCCTCCGCAATTGAGCTCGTTCCTTCTAGACTTCGGTGGAATTCGAATTCGTTAAAAGTCGATCGGTTTGTGTCGGAATAGTTATTCAATCGAGCAAGCAATGCGTGAAATAATAAAAGGAGAAAAAAAGAACAAAAACAGCTGGCTACGCGTCGCGCCGTTTGGAAAGCAGTGTAGCAGCAGCGTAGTAGTTCTGGGATCGAACGAGAAATAGGGGAGGGCAGGTAGATATAATAGCCACGGGGAGCTGGAAATGTGGGTAATTGCTGACTTAGGGCCTGCCATTTTCCTCATATAGTTACAACCGCGAAACCCTCTGGCGGGCCACAATTTATTTATGTCGATAGTTTCTTGATTTGTCGACTCCTGCTGCTCATTTATATCCTCCCGAGGCAGCCGGTAGATACATTTCACTTGGGAACGTGTTACTCTCGTTCGCCTAACTCGCCTCCGTGTGTCTACGTGTGCGCCGCGCACGCTCCTCCGTCCTCTTGTTATGGGGATTTTCCTCTGCGAGAAACGTCGCGAGGGAACCGCTACTTTCGATCGATTGTCAGATCGGAATGAAAATGAAAAAAGAGGAAATTTGATGAGTAGAATCCTAGGAATCCTCGCAGTGCCAAACGTCAGATTTTTCAGCAAGAAGAAGAAAATTACCGTTCGTTTAAACGTTGCGAGTGTTTGTTCTTTGTTTTCTGAATATATTGCTAGGTTGGCCAGAGAGTAACTGTGAATGAAAGGCGAGTTTTTCGCGAGAAACAGAAACCTTGTCACGCGATTAATATCTAGTTGTATTCTAGTTATATTCTGGTATTGTAGTAGTTATATATTATATATTATAGTTACATATAATAGATATAACTAGAATATAACTAGATATATCGCTACATATAATGGATATGACTAGAATATAACTAGATATATGACTGCACATAATAGATGTAACTAGAATATAACTAGATATATCGCTACATATAATGGATATAACTAGAATATAACTAGATATAATACTATTTCTCTTTCGAGAGACCGATTCGACATCCTCGTCAGTAGTGAAATTTAGCAAACCAATTCTGGCACAGATAATTTTTTATCAGCATTCTTTTCCCTTCTCGGACGCTGTAAAATATGACGATTTGTATGTTCCATTTTGAAACGTGGAAAAAAAAAATCGTTAACAAGCTTCAATCAAATGTCAGATTACAGAATAAATTTGCAGTTTAAAATGAAGTTGGTTACATTCCACGACACACACGTACGCGTATCGAAGAACGCAATTACATTCTAACCAAGCTAGTTTTATTGACAGCTGATGGAAGCTGTTAAGTTAAGTTTCAATCGACCAAGAGAGTTCTCGAAGACCCTTCGATCATTTACATTCTCATTCCAAAGCGAGTGTCGCAAAAAAAAAAAAAAAAAAAAAAAAAGAAAGGAAAAGCGAAAGTGAATGAAAGTGGTCGCTCGGGGAAAATTGCCCGGCATCGCGTGTTTAATAGCAAACGCGCAACAAGAAGAGGACAAGGTCCCAGGGACCTGAAAATACGCGTCTGGTGGTGTCCGCATAGGAGGTGGCTCTGGCGTTGAAACGCTCATAAAGTCATATCTGCCGCGCTGCCGTGGTACACGCTTTCGGCTCTTCCGGAAAACAGCATGACAAATGACGAACCGTCTTCCGAAGGGTATAATCTCCGGACACGTGCTTGGCAAACGTTATCTCGCCTCCGCGGTGGAGAAGACCAGGCCTCCGCCGTTCCCCGTGGTCTTTTTGAGGCGAGATGACTGATGATCGTGGCGGCCTGCGGCGCTTTGCTCCTGTCGTGTCGCGATAATCAATTAGCCGGATGTGTTGACACGTCTAATTCCTCGTGTAACTGATAGGTATAGCTCTCGTAACCCTTTCGTTCGCAGACTAATAACCACGATGACGACCAGACCTTCGCCTCGGCGTCGAGTCGCTCGTCAAGCTGACAAAAATTGGGGAAGCCGAAGCTAATCAGTCGGCGGTTTATGGCCCGTTGGAGTCGCGAGTGGTTTTCACGTTCACAGTATACAGCTTTAACGAACAAATAGTCGAAAAAATGTGTCAACGTTTAGGAAAACCTGTCAAAAAATACGGTTTTTTTAATATGTTTTAATAGATGTTTTTTTATTATGTTGTTCAGACAAATGGTGTACATCGTCGAGAAGACGTTGATTTTATCGATTTTACGCAGAAACTGTAACTCCGAGATATTTGGCAAAATATATTCCGGAGCCCCAATTTTGAGGGCAATTTACACCCCTTCAACATCGACGATAATCGATAGAAAAAAAAAAAATACGTGTCTACGTTTAAGCCAAATATACTTTGGTGTGTTTCCTCGTGAACGTCACAATCACACTGCCGGTCAGAAATTTAGGACCATTTACCCATTAATTTAGGATCTGAACAAATATTCCTGTCACTTTTGCTTGAAAATTTGCCACGCAGCAATATTCTTAAACATTGTTAGAGGATAGAGAATACTCGAAGATCAAAGATCATTTTGACAAACCTGAATTGACCTGGTCATCTTGACCAAATTGAGATAAGTTGTTGGGGCAACGTGCCATTTGAAATTTTAAACAAATTAATCGAGAGAATTCCTGAGCTAGCAAAAGTTGCGTAGAAAAAGAAGGCATACACTGCAAATGTTATATCATTTTCTTAAACTTTTGTACTTAACAAACATCTCCAGTCATTGGTAATTTAACTACCCAAGGGTCTAACTAATAAGGTAGCTAACTACCAAGAGTCTCATATACGATTTCAAATTCTTGACTTGACCTCATCGACATTTTATCGGGATCATTGTTCGATGCCGATGTTTTTAGAATTTTCAAGTTACGATAATTGTTGCTTATATCTCACTGCTTCTCCGCGTGCGCTGGAATCTTAATTGCAACTGAGGCGTCACAAAATACGACTCTAGCGCCAGAAGTGTGCTAATAAAGCGCAATATTACAAAGAGAAAGGCGAAACCCAAACCGCGAGCTTCGAGCAAGAGAGAGAGAGAGAGAGAGAGAGAGAAAGAGAGGGACGCGAAACACAGCAGCCAACTGACCGTGAACTCGAATGGATATTTTCAGTTTTCAGGGGAACTGGGCGTCCCGTGTCTCTGAGAACAAAAGGAAGCGTGTCGAACGAGCGGAAGGGGTGAGCCCAGCCGCTGCCGATCCCCCCCCACCCGAGCACCGATTCAATTTAAATTTCATCGGGTTTACAGCCCGTTCCGCTCGCTCTCGCTCGGTATAATTAATTTTTCAATCGGGAAATGAAGAAGGCCTTCTTTTACGAGGTCGTGGATCAGCTGCGGGGCCGCGCCGCTCACGGTTACGTCACTTCCGACAGCGAGGCAGCTCGGAGAGTGGCTGCCGGGTCCATCGGACGGAGGAGTCCAACGTGAACCGACGACGACTCGGTGTTCTCCGGCCTGTAAGTTTACGAGCGAGTCGTCTCTCGCTTTGCTCTTGCCCGCTGGCCGAGCTCCTCGTCACACTCCGGCCTTTGCGAATCGCGATGAAGCCGAAGACGTTACGCTCGGCCGTCCTGGCGATCGGTTTTACGGGCATCTCGCTCGAGATGCTTTACGAGCTCGCGGAATTCGACGAGGCAACGAATAAACCCGGGATATGAAGATACCGGCGACGACGAGTGACGATGGACAAGCTGCGGGCTGCTTTTCGTCGGAGGACAAACGGAGCGACGTTTCCTCTTCTTCTTCTTCTCTCTTTCAATCGCGCGAAGAGTGAAATTTTTCTTTCATTTCGTGGAAAAGGATCCACTTGCTCGCATCAGTGGAAACACATGATTTGACTGAATTATTATTGTTATTAGTTTTAAATATCAATGTTAATATCGCAAGTCTCGATATTTGTCGATATTAGCTTCGTCACTGCAATCTTACTGTTGAGACTAAATTATTAATATTGACGAATATTAATTATCAACTTCCGAATATTAATATCAAGATCAATGTTAATGTTACAAGTCTCGATATTTGGCAATATTAGCTCCGTTGCTGCAATACGATATTAACACTTTTAAATATTACTTCTAAGTTATTGATACCTTTAAACATTAATTATCAAATATTAATCTCAATATTCGTCAACAGTTTCGTTACTATAATGGTGTGAAAAGATCAGCAGTATAGAACATCGTGAAAAAGGATCCACTTGCTCCCACTGGTAGAAATAATAATAATTCGAACATGAATGAATTAATAACAATAATAATTATAATACAAAATTATTATATAATTTTATCAAAACAATATAATTCTATTGTTAATACCAAATTATTAATATTGCTAAATATTAATTATCAACTTCCGAATATCAATATCAAGATCAATGTTAATGTTACAAGTCTCGATATTTGTCGATATTAGCTTCGTTGCTACTTTCGCGCTTTGAAACGAGTCCAAGTCGTTTTGTAATCCTTTTCCTCGCGACAAAAAAGCGTTAGTTTATCGTTATGATTTTTTTTTTTTTTTTTTTTTTTTTTTTTTTTTTTGCGAGAATGATAGATTAATAGGAATAAACTTGCAACTTTGTTACGTGTGAGGAAATTTGAAGTAAGTCGATGCATTGCTCACAGTTCTTGTCATCGTCGACGAGAAGATAAGGGGTGAGTTTCTCTCAAATTCGATTACAAGGGCTGTAGAATATAGCGGAGAAAATTCTTCCAAACGCTGTAAATTGACTGTTTCAATCGATGTTGCAAAAATTTCCTGACAGAAATGTTGCCACCCTCTTTGCTCCTTTGTGGAATCCACTGCAACAGGAAGGATGAACAATTTTCCGCATTAACGAACTAGTAACACATTTCTCTGAACAGCAACATTTATCATTTTGAAGAAAAGGTTCCCACGATTTTCACTTCCAATTATGTGTTTCTCTATCTCTCTCTCTCTCTCTCTCTCTCTGGAGCAAAGTGCAGTAAGCTTTTAGCGGAAGACATTTAGGAAAGAGTACGTTACGCAAGTCAAAAATTTACTGCAGTCTCGAGAACAATGTTGTCGAAGATAGCAGCCAGCGTGACATCCGGTTTTATGATTCAGAATTGTCCAGAATTGACCCACAGTGTAGCCTGCCACCCAAGACACATTCCTTTCTCCTTTTTTTTTTTTTCAGCCAAAAGTTTTTCATAACATTTTACCCTCATGAACCTTGACTCTGTCGGAGAACGATTTTCAAGGTTCATCCCGTCTCCTTGGGTCAGTGTACTTTTTCCCAAAAGGAATCCTCACAGGGGGCATCCGAGTGGAATGTCCACGCTTGCTTCCTTATCATCTTCATTATGCATAAAGGTTCGTACCGTCCAGCAACTTGTGGACTCCACCTGAAATTAGCTTCAACGTTCAGTTAAACAAGCTGAAACGTCACTGCATCGTCACGTGACGATGGCATGAACGCATTAAAAAGAAATCGTTCGCACACTCTGCAAAAAGAAGCGGAAGAAAAGAAAAGCGTGGAAAAGCAGCACGACGTCGAGTGCTTGGAAAAATTTCAGCGAGAGAATCTGTGGGAATCTGGTTTTGGTATTAAAATTCTATTCAAAATGGCCAAAACCCGTGAAGCAATAAATTTCACCCGAACCCTGTGTGTGTGTGTGTGTGTGTGTGTGTGTGTGTGACAAGAAGGAGCCCCTTAAGTCCCTATAAATCACAGTAAAACACACGGTCAAGCGCCACTACGAACGACGCACGGCCTGTAAAAAGCCATCCCTCCTCCTCCTCCTCCTCGTTTTGATCGAGGTTGTCCAATAACCGGAAGCGGTAGCTCGAAACGTCGCGATCCTCCGGCTCGAAACGTATAACCTCGCGGCTTTAATTAAACAAAATATACACCGGGTGTATTTGCATAAGGCGCACGCACTCTGCGGAGAGCGGCCTCTACGAAGAGCGCATAGTTAAGTCGAGGATATGGCGGACAGCCGTAATATACGACGGACAGCGGACGAAGGGGAGGACGTCGGGGCGGGAGGAGGGTTGCAGCAGAGGAGCGAGAGAGAAACAAGGAGCGGGGCGGGAGAGAGAAGGGGAAAGATTCATCTCGAAATTGTATCGGCATCTGTATGGCCATTAGCATACTGGAACTGACGTATCTCGAAATGTTCTCATTAGCCGAAATTCATGGGCGGCTTCTACGCCTTGGGGCCCCGGAGGCTCGGTCCCAATTCGGGGACTGAGAGGGAGAGCGCGGACCTACAGCGCTCTCGTCCAGCGACTGACCCGACAGTTTTGTAAGGTTAACCCGGTAACTAACCTGACTTAACCCAACCGGTCGGGGAATGTTAATGGCATCCGACTTATTGACGAGGCCCAGGCCCTGCCCGGGCCAGGAGGCCCCAACCCGCTCGTCCTGCCCCTCGTAATTACGTAAACCGAGTTTACGAGCTCACGTGACATCACAATGGACGGACCAGTGCACCTTTCGGTTCATCCAGCCTTTGCTCTCGCTGAATCGACGGGGGGTTGATCAAAGGGGTGCTTATGACGCGACATGTCACAGAACGATTCTCTGCCTGCGTTCTTTCAAAACTGGTGAACGAAATTCTTATCCACGAGTGCACAGGGTGTTGCAGTACAGGATGGCAATTGATATTCAGTAACCGAGTAGGAGGTGAAAACTTGACTGTAGACGAAGAAGAAAGATGTTTCGAGTTTGAAAGTTTATCAGGTACATTTTTGATATAATTTAGTTTGTTCAAAAGAACGCGCAAAAGCAAATAAAAAGTGTAACATCCACAATAAAGTTCGACATTTGCAAGAAACTAAACTTTGAATAAGTTGAAACGTTGAAAATTTCTCTGGCACGTTCGATAAATTTTCAAACTCGATTTTCTCGAGGCCGAAAGATTTCAAAACAATATAAATTTTCATAAAAATTTCGTCTCTTACTTTTCGCTAATTACAGAACACCCTGTGTGTATTTGAAAACCAACCATCGGAAACCTCCCCGAATGCAAAAAAATCTTCGACGTTGCGAAAACGAAACGTGGAATCTGAGTAATTTGCTTGCACAGTGGCAACCGTGCTGTTACCACACGATAAAAATTAATTATTATTCTTACAAATTGCACGCGTTGCATAAACAACGAGATACATCTTATTAGGAGTCGATACTTTATGCGTGCGTCCCTGACACGTCATATTCATGAAATTGGAATTATTAGCACGCAGCGCAGGCTTTTACTATTTAAAATATTTTATATTAACTATTCATTCATACACAGATCACGCGTGTCGTTTACTTCGCGATAACATATCCGCTGGCTCGATTACGTAAAACCTGTCCAAGTCGGTGATGAAATATTCGTCTATCGAGAGAGAAAGAAGGAGACAGGTAACAGTATCCAACCAGTTTCATAAACGCGGTACTTAAATCGCACGGTTCATTAAATTAAATATTACAAGCGTAATAACCTGTTCAGGTGACGTATGAATAACGAGATAAAGATCAGTGACTGTAAAGCTGCCACATTGATGAGGATAGGTGCATTAATACTGCAACGAATAGCGCACAATTCATATTCATGTCACAGAGAGCCAGGTGTTCAGTTTGTCGAAGGTGATTTAACTTTCGTGGAGAAAGTACCGGCGCGCAGTATGTGCCTATCCTCGTCTAGAATTTTCTCCGATCTTCGTTTCTATCGGCATTTATGTTGCAATTATCATCATTAACAGCTTCATATTGCGACGTATTCGATCGGAATTCGTTTTATCAGCGTGGGAAAACGTCCATTTCTAGAATAATAAAAATAAAAGGGTAATAATTAATAAAAGTAAAATAAAATAGTAATGATAAAAAATGGTAGAATAAATACAAATTATAAATATAGTATTTACAATATAAGTTGTACAATATTTAAATTGTACATTCGATATTCAACAGTATATAACGACAATATATAATTTACAACATGCAATGTACGACAATATACAACATTGTCGTGTTTACAATAAATATAACACATAGAGATGTAAAATACGCTAAAATACATTAACATTACAACAAATATGAGACTCTGTTAATATATTAATCTACTGTGTGTAGTAAATTGTTTATACATTGCATTATTGTATTATTACAATATATATATTGTATTATATTGTATTATTATTACAATATAATCATAATATTAATACATGTAAGACTTGTCAAGCGTAAACCTAACCTAAACCTAACCTTTTAATTATCGCAACATATATATCGTATTATAAAAGTTTTAATTATAATGTATTATATGATATAATCATACATAATACATATATTGTAATGATATAATATAATATATTGTATCGTTACGTATTCTAATCCACCATAAGTACCTTAAGGATAAAAGTGTCGCAGGACTCATCGGGCGAGAGTGTAAACTTAACTTAAATCTAACCTCTTAATAGCAATTATTATACATATTGTACTGTTACAATGTAATTATAACACTGTACAATATATATCGCACCGTGTCAAATTTGTATTGTAAAGAACGAAAATTCACGATAAATGCCGAAGTTTGAGAATAAAAGTGTCGCAAGACTTTTC
>KQ435964.1:172381-182853 GCA_001276565.1 Melipona quadrifasciata | reverse complement strand
ATACAGTTATTAATAACAATATCAAAGAACTAATTCCTCGCGGTTGCAACTTTCCGAGCTTTGTTAATTTACCGATCACGGGCGTCAATGTCGAATGTTGCTTTCTGGGTGTGAGATACAATTTTTAGTGCCAATTTTGTGTCAATTATGTTAATCTACAAATATGTGAATTTATAAAATGTAACTTCATTTTAAACTGCAGATTCGTTGTGTAATCCGACGCTTGAGTATTCAAGCTTGTTTCAGGAAAAGTAAATGCACGATTTCGAAATCGGCAATTGTTCAAAAAAATCGAAGATTTTGAAAATCAAAAGGGTGCATTTTCGTCATATTATCGCTGAAGGTGATCTTAGCGGGGGTAACCCAGAAAATCGGCAACGCTGATGCAACGAAAATTAGCGATTGGTTGATTTGGGTCACGTGATTCGCGAGGGGGCGTGGCGTTGTCTGGCACTGAGCGACCTGCAATTTGTTTTGTATCGATTCAAATGTTTGCGCATCGATAAAATTTTATGACAAGAAAGTCGTCTTCATTTCCTAGTCGGAACAGTTGCTTTTAGACCTTTCAGTGAGACTAATCGTATTACAAATCATGCAGTTTTTTCGCTGTACTGCAATTTCCAAAAAGGAGAAAGACCCCGTGCAAAGACCTTGGAACTTTTTCCGTCGAAAAAGATAGGAACCTTTTCGAAGGTTGCCTGAAAGAGAAATTGGCAATCGAACAAAGTGGTCAGTACATCGGCACAAGTTAATCATGAAAAATTCGCCCTTCATTTGCACACAAAGAGAGTTACAGCAGTTACTTTTTAGTAGGCCAATCTGCAATAGTATCGCATGTATTATTTATAAACTTTTCAGTGAAACTTCTACACGATAAGAACACGTGTTCCATTAACGAGAGAAACAACGTCGACTCGACACGCAGATTTGCGACAGATTTGCCTCCTTCTCTTGTCAATGAACGCACGCAACGTTCATCGATACCGAGACCATTCGTCATCTCCTTTTTTTTCTCCATCAATAGCCGTTAATAGCGTATTCACGGTAGGCAATTGTCGCGAGATGTCAATTATACACGGCTCCCCCTCGATTCATAATGCGTTTGGAATTTTTTTCAGCGTACACATCGCGATGCGTTGTTGAAACGTTTCCACCAACGTAACCAATCGATGCTAAGTACCCAACGACGATTTCTATTAATTCGCGCGACACACGCAGGAATAGTTTTGTCAAATTAATTAATTCTTCTAAGAACGCGTTGCGCAACGTCTCTCGTCTCGACAATATTATTACAATAATATTACGTACTACATATCTTCGCTGCGTCGCAGTTGCCGCGCGGATTGCCGTTGCACAATCGTTGTATTTATCAGTCGAACTATTTTAACTACCTATTAATCGGCTCTTTACTGCCACTGCGCTCATTGCCAACCTACGGGGACCTATTTATTGATTTTTTGCAATTTTAAAAACGACGAACATTTACGCCAAATGTAACACTTGCAAGAAGAAGAACGCCCAGAGATTTGATCATTTGGGTTAGGTTAGGTTTCGGAAACACAAACTTGCAAACATACCACCAACAACTAGCAGCAGAAGTAAAAAGATAATGTAGAGTGCGTCTAAATTATTTACAATTAAGTTTCTAAGTTATTTATATTTAAATTAGGTTCCTTTCTAAATTATTTATATTTAGGTTAGGTTCCTTTCTAAGTTATTTATATTTAAATTAGGTTCCCCTCTAAGTTATTTATATTCAAATTAGATTCCTTTCTAAATTATTTATATTTAGGTTAGGTTTCAGAAAACGTAAACTCCAATTATTAGCAACTGGTAAAAAAAAGTAGAAAACCTCAAAGATAAGTATAAAAGAAGAAAAAAAAAATTAGAATATTCTGTTGCATAAAGATTGATCCCGCGATCTCGCTCTTTAGGAAAATATTAAAAAATTCACTTAGCTTTCAGTTGCGACTCCATTAACGTTGTACGCGATAAATTGTACGTGTTTCGTAAATAATTATTTAGAAACAGTCCCACTTGAAATAAACACATCGTTAAATTTCCTTTGGACATTAGAACGAGAGAAGGATACAGAACGATACGGCGAGCAGTGTCGCGAATATTGATTGAAAAGTTGCAGAAATACGTACGTACATTTCCCCGCGATAGTCGAAACCAAGTCAGTTTTCAGTGCGTGGTAAGTTCAATCGCGATCGGTAGAGCGTTACAGCGCAGACGCTCGCGTGCCTTCGCCTTTGAAATTAATCGCACGAAGTTGAATAACGCCGGGGGAACGTTAGAGAGAGAGAGAGAGAGTGCAGAAATTTCCGAGATTCGCGGAGAAAGCGGGTTGCGGGATTACTCGAGTAATCGTGAATCGTGGCCGAGCGCCGAGGAGGGACGGGCCGCGCGTTCGTGGCTCGGCTCGGCTCGGCTCAGGCCATTACGAAACCAGCGATGCGATGATATATGTGTTTTCCGTCATAGTTTATGAAGCAGATAAACGCGTCCGATGCCGCGTGAATTGCTAATGGAAAATGCTATTGACAAACGCGGCTGTGTAAATCACCGGGCCGAGTGGAATTCGCGATGTGGGCTGCGCGACCGCGGTTGAAAGTTTCGTTCGTTCGTTCTCTCGAGGTACGCCGATGCGGATGCGGAGGCGGCGCGGCGGCGGTTTCGAAGTAATAATCGTTGATGTTTCACTCGCAGCCACCGTGGAGATCTTCGTCACGCGAGCCGATCGACACTGACTCACGCGCCCGTTCGTGCTTCTTACTTCGTCAGTCAGTCGCTCGATCGAGCCTGATTAATGATTAACGCGAAGTCGGGATATTAATGAATAATCACCGATCGCGCTGATTAATGAGCGAGCGGGGGAATCGAAATCGCGATCGATCACTTGAGGTTTAAGTTACACGTTGACTGCCTCGTTTCTACTTCCATAAATGTTTTGGAACAATATCTTAGAATAATTCTGGAATAATTTTGCAGCAAAAACTTGACGTTGAAATTAAATATTTTACTCCATAGACAAAGTGATTACGGGCAGATACACTTTGTAGAAACTGCATGTGTATTTACTTGATTTGGATTGTTTCGGAAGGTGCATTATTTGAAAAATAATTTCAACAAATTTTTCATCAATTGCGATTGAGTTGCCTGTGTAAATTTTCCGTATGTTTATCTTCAACTTGTCGAAGAATCAAAATCGAAAATTGAGATTCTTCGTTGCGACGTGCGCCAAAAATATATCAGAGAATTACAAGCCTAAATTTAATAATACAAATGGATATTCTCAATACCAGTAATAGCAACGTTCGGCATAATACTGCCGTGATTGATACGAGGAAACAACGCAACATTGCAGACCGTAATGAAATATAAATTGATCGCTCGGTGATTTAAGAATTACTGACTAACGATCACAAATCACGGAGTTTAATCAAGATTGCCGATTCGTCTCAACAACGATTGATCAACGATCACGATTTCCTTGATTGTCACTCCATAATTGGTCACCGTCGAACGCGCCAGCTGTAAAAAATCAGTCCAAGAGGAATTATTCAGAAATTGACGTTTAACGAGATTTTGGTCTCCAAACTCCTGAAAAAAGTCGGCGGAAATCGACGGAGGAGCCGAAAACCGGCGCGACACTCTACGACATTCCTGAACGCGAGCGGAGTACGACATAATTCGACAGCACACTCTATTAGACGCGTGATAATTGCATATCTCCCCGGCCCGTTCCGGCCACGACGTAATAATTCCAGCGCACACACACAGCGCCCGGCGCTGTTAATCGCGTCGTTTATATTCCACGTTTTCACGCTCGCGCTGCGTGTCTCACGAATATCGGTCAGAGGATCGGCCGCGTTCCACTATCTGTTCTGCACGCGATACGCATCGGGCGGATAAAGAAAGGCACCGGCCTTTCGAAGCGGGAAGCGTTATGAACGAAGGGGAGTCGACAATTAAAAAGGATTGCGTAAATAATAATATCTGGCTACCGGTTTCGTCGAGCCGAAATCCGACGAAGTTGGAAATCGTCGTCGAAGCGAGGCGGACAAAATACGCGGATGGATGGTGAGTTATTTTACGACCTCGAAATATCGATCGAGGAGCACGCGACCGTGGGCGTCCTCCTCGCAATTAGCTCGAAAAAGAGCCTCGCTTTCAATTTCTAATTGAAACGCAGAAAGAAGATGTTTCCCTCGTGAAGTATCATAAAATATTACGTCTGAAATTATTGCGCGCTTCAATCGCATCCTTCTCGGTAGACCGCGTCAATTGAGAGGTGGGATCGCGCTGTAAATAACGACAAAGGCGGAAGCGAGGGAATCGTTTTAAGAGAGCGAGCAGGCGGCGAATTTTTCAGCGGGCGTGCTCTTGAGGGGATTATTGCAAATTTCGCTTCGAGCGGGCGAAATTCGAAGCTCGCACGCGCGAAACGAATACGAATCCTCCGCGGGGGGATTGCGCGACATTTTTCGCAATCAAGCGGACGATATCGGACATCCGTGTGCGTTTAATTGCGAGGAATCATCGGACGGCGGAGGATCGCGACCGTCTCTAATTGAGCGAAGCTTGGAAGTAACGCTTCGTTCGTTATTTGTCGGACTCGCTTCGTCAGAACACGAGAAGCAGGAGGAGGAGGAGGAACGTTCGCGACGCTGCGTAGCGGATCGGTCAATTAACATCGCACCGGCGAATAAACGGATGATTCTTCGGTTCGAGTCGAGTCCGCGGCGGTCCGCTGTCTCAAGAGGCCCTCATTAACCGCAGCCCGCCAATTATATAATAATAAGCTAATAATAATTGCATTGCCGTTGCATCAGTCCACCGGCCAACCAACGGAGTGGACGAATAAATTAAGGACTAACTTCCCTCTTACGACGCCCTCGTCCAGACTGCATCCACGTCAGGCTCGCTGCATCCAGACCCCGGTCTTAAGTGCATTTTTAAGCATCTCGCCGTCCCCGTCGCCGGATATGACAAAACGCCACGAGAGCTTCTGCGGTGATTAAAAGCCATTTGCCGAGCCAACCGATTGATTCTACGAACGATTCTGGCTAATTCGGCATCGACCCTTCTTCGCCGGTTCCGTTCCGTAGGACAAGCTTGCGCCTCTCTCTCATTTTCCATCCGGTTTCAAATCGAAGACGACGCTTTTTATCACGCTCTCTTCCAGAGAAGAGATTTCACGCGTACACGGTACACTCTCGAGATTTTGAATGTTTCAGATGTGCTTACAAGTAATAACGTCGTTTTTTCTTCAAATTTAACAAATATTACTTAGTGACGATAATTTAACCATACTCTAATTAAATGTGTTGACAGTACTGTTAAACTGTAGATTAAATTAACTGTTGAATTAAATAAAATTTTAAGTATACTGACATTGTTGTTAAACCACTGAACAAAATAAAATTTCGCACAGTCTCTAACACTCTTGATCGTGCGTTCTGCAGTCGCAATCGTGTTTTTCCCAGGCGAGAAGCAGTCGTTCAAGAGAAAAGAAAAAAAAGAAAGAAAAGGAACCGATAAAAGCAGAAACACCGCCGCGTTCGTATAAAGCGACGAAAAACGAAAATACTGTTGAAAATCTCACAGTCCGCTACTACCCACCGTGCTTGCATAAATCACTGCGCTTTTTTTCACGAGCCCCGCGGTATACCTAACCTCTAATTAACGAACTTTCAACGACCCGCAGCCGACGCGCGATAAATCCCGGGGATAACCTTTCCAGCAAATTTCCACTTTATGATTCCCTAATAATCTCGGATCGGCAAGTCAAGCGGTGTCCTGAAACGACCGTAACCGGAACTGACGGCGCCGCAGCATCGGCCATAGGCAAAGAAGGAAAAACGGCGCCGCGTCACTGTCTCCGCGTCCCCCTTTCGACTCGCGGCTGCCGCTGATTGCCAGTGGCAGATGAATATTTATCGGGGATATCGCCGATTTTTCCACGGCGATCGAACGGACCGCGACGGAGGCCGCGGTTCAGGATCTCTCCTCGATCTTGTGAAACTCATAACGTTCGACGAACGTGACCTTAAAGACGGCGATCGGTTCGATTGTCGGCCGCGGGGATCGGTTGCATAAACGAGAGGCGCGTGTTGTGATTTACAGGTGTAACGCGCGCCGCGTATTGTGATTTTTCCTTCTTTTTTTTTTTTAATGCCAGTCGGCCTGGCCGCGTTGATTTATCCGGCCGGCGCTGGCATTTCCATAATTTATGGGAAAATACGGGACGGATTTATGGATTTCGATGAGCGCGCGCTCGATAAACGTATATAGATACGTATGCGCGCGAGCATGTTTCATCGGGAGTCGCCGCTGCCGGTATGACGGAGAATGGATCCGCGATAATTTGTGGATAAATTTTTGAAACGGTGTTCTCCGCTATTCGGCAAACAATGGATTTCAATTAACGGTATGCCCAATTAAAGGAATTTGAAGCCGTGCGAATGATTGGAAGGGACTGATCGTTTGAGAGAATGATATTTATTCGATAATTGGAAATATATTTGTCTTTGAAGTGAAATGTCAACGAAGTTGAGGTCTGAAACGCTCAGATGAGAAAGAGAATAATCAATGAAGAAACAAAATACAAAAATGAGTGATTCCGGAAGCAAACACAAATATAAATAATTGGATTAACCGGTAAAGAGTTAAAGTAACAACAAATGAACATCGAATCACTTAAGAATAAATATTTTTCCGCTCTCTTTTTTTATTGTCATCAATGTCAAAGTGTAGTCCAGCCGATTTTGACGTAACGATCGATAATTGACATTAATCGACGATCAACACTAATAATCAATTAAATCGATTGCCGATTTTTCTTTCTTTACTTCCCGTAACGAACAATCATTCGTGACGAAATCGAGTCCTTGATCAGCCGGATCGAACGAAAAATTTTGCAACGATCGATGCCCAAGAGGTGGTCCCCCCTTTCTCCCGCGACAGACTCCTCGCGAGTGATCGTTAACGTCGAAAAAGTAGAAAGCATCGCCTTCGGACGTAATTCACCGAGTATTTATTATATTCGGCGACCGTACACATAAACGGCGATTTATTTCCCGCACGTTCGGAGATAAACGCGCGTTTTCGAGTAATAATTATCAAATATATCTCTACCCGGCGCGCAGCGTCGCCGTCGTCCGACGATAATTCAAACAACGCGTTCCGATAGTGTTTTCACTTTGTCCGGCGCTACACGTAGCGAAGGCGAACAGAGCAACATTGAAAGGTCCGCATATGAATGGGCGATTAGAACTTACCACGCATGATTTAGTGCAGTAACTTCGTCCCGGAGGAGTGATAGATCTTTCCATTCAATCTGGCGAACGGGCCGGAGCGAGTCTCTCCTCTCTTTCTCTCGTCCTTCCTCGCCAGCTCGCCTGCCAGTCCGTTTGCCGAACATTAACTTTTATAATTTATCGCGATGCCGCGTGGAACAGGCCGCGGCTGCATTAGTTGACCTCGTAGCTTTTACGTGCGCGCTGGATATGTGTTTTCGCCGCTTCGCAGAACTTGCTTTCTCTCGATTCATATCGTGCCGTACGCGCTCGCTTTCCAGAGTAAAAACGTACGTCCAACGTACGTACGTTGTATTGCGTATCCTCGCTTGAATAAATTTGTGACGTTCGTTTGTTATCATTTCGAGGCGACAGAGTTTCGTTCCTCAGAGGTGTTTAGCAGTTTACGGCCGAGGTGAGTCGAGAAGTGATGGCCCATTTCTTTTCAAGAGTCATTGCGGTTTATAGGAAATTATTATATAATTGAAAAATAATCGTAGATTTACAAAACGGAATGGAAAAGGCCATTTCATCCGAGTTGTCAGGGTCGGATAAGAAATGCATACTTTGAGCTCAATTTTTTATTTGTTGTTCCACTGTGCGACGTATAAATATGATATATTTCATATTTTACATCGCACGTTACGCTACGTTGTATAATACATGCAATGTAATGTAAAATATCATTTTGGAAAAAAGTCGTTACTCTTTGATACAAACGACCATAACCTCCAAACACCGTATCAACACATTGTGTCATTTTCGAAAAGAAGTCATTACTTTTCAGCGAAAAGTGACGACGAATTACGATTTAAAGGACGAGCAGAAAACTTTCGAGACTGTTTATCTGACCATTCGGAAACAATTATGGTTCGCAAATCGAGATACGTACATGTCGCTAGGAGGAAGCTGAAAAATTGCGACATAACCTATACAACGAGATCGAGCCATCTCGCCCTGCGCTATCAAAACACGATACTCGGATTACTGTGTCCGAAATGAAACTTAGCAACCGAGCAATTTCACGCGTGCAATTCAGCCAGGGCAACGACGAAAGTTGCTTGAAAAGCAGGCGATCGCGCCGGTCGAGACAAACGGCCGGCCGTGCCGAGCCGCGCGGCAAAAACGACGCGACGACGTTACATTTTATGAAACCGCGGCCAGCTTTTTGCCTCAGCGGTAAAAGCGGGCAGAAGCGGAGCCTTGACGCGGAGCTCGACCGACGGGGGGGGGAAGAGGTTAGCCGTCGAACGAAATTTTCCCCCCGCGGTGGCCCCCGCGCGCAGCTGCCGCGAAACGAGAGAAATATGACGGTGAATTTTTCCCGGATCCACAGGAGCCGGAGCGGAGAAGGAATGCGCGTTTATTGTTAGCAAAAGGGCCGCGGTGCCGGCAAAAACCGTGCACCGGGGATTCCGTTTCTAAGGCCCAATTACTCGTGTCATTACACTTCTGGATTCTTGGAGCGAGCGAGCTACCAGCTCGACACACTCGCGCCGGATCGTGGTAAGAGCTCGCGACCTGGGCTCGATTCGTTTTTACTTTTCCCTCTCGGAGCGCTCCCGGCCAGCTCTCTGCGCTTATGTAGAAGCGGTTTCAAATCTGGTTAGGCTCGGCCGGCAATTTTGTAATCCATAAACGTCGCTCATATGGCGCGTGCTCCAGTTCCATGTATGGCGAAAAACCGCGGCTGCCCTTGTTGTTGATGCCTTCCACGCGATGCCAGCCACGCAGCCATGTTGCGACAGCCATGTTTCCCCGGGTTTCTATCATATCTCTGCGCGAGACCGATTACCTTATACAAGCATACCGCCGCCGCGCGGCGCGTTCGCAGAAAACGCGGCAATTAATAAGGGCAACTCCCCTCGGGCCCCCGTCCCTCCCCTCGATCCCTCGCTCATTTCGGCTACGTTTTGCGATTTTTCACAAAACGCCGATCGACCCTCCAATCTTGGCCGAGTCGAGTCGAGTCGACTGGCAATTCCTTTGACCCCTCTCGAGTGTTTCAGTTTCACTCTAAAGCAGAGTAACCGCGTTCGCTGCAAAATTGAAACGAATTGTGGTAAGACTGAATTTATCATGAAATTGTATTACTTTATCCCGAGATATTCCGAGATGTGTCGAAACTACGAACATGTTTCACTTGAATTTCACTTTAAAAGCAAATGTAAATTCCTTTTACTCGTCAAACGATTCGTCGAACAGAAGGAAAGCCAGTTTTTTGCGACGAGTATCGAAACAGTTAGATACATTCTCTCTGCCTATGACTTGAAACGCGGTTGGGGAAAAAGTAACGCGAAAAGTACGGGGAAAAACGCAGTTACATGTAAAATTGTACTTCTTTGAATCTGCGTTTAATTCCGCGTGATACCTTCCGACCTGCACAAATCTTAAAATCGAGCCGCGTAATCTTTCCTCAACACTGAGGCGTAAAATTTCCACCATAGAGACATTAAACTGGAAAGATAGAAGACAACTTGCACAAACTTTCATTTGTACATTATTTCACGAAGAATCGCTCGAATCTCTGAAGAATTATAATTTGACCGATTGTAATTATATCGTAACGATAATAAATAATTTTCCAATAAAAAAAAAGAAAGAGAAGCAACGCCTGTTTGGAGAAATTAGAAAGTAAAAAGTATCGCTTCTGCCGATGATATTTCTACGTCGAAAGAGACAGACCTCTTCGACGACGTGGCCTCTGTCGAATTCCTCGGGGCAAGCCCGTGAACCGATCGTCAAACCGATCTGCGATCGAGTGAAAGTAATCTCGCGCGCCCGCGCGCAAAGCGAAAAAAAGAGAAAGAAAAACAGAGGACGGGAGGTATTTAATACCTACGGCGGAGAGGGTTAATGAGCACAAAGGTAGCGGAGAGGAGAGGATGCAACAACGCGGGGCCCTCGCAGTGTCTGTTGCCCGTGGGAGAGTCATGTGGTGGAGGGCGACGGAGTGAGGTAAGGGTAGGGGGGAGGGAGGGAGGAGGAGGAGGGTGGGAAAGGGCCCGGGTATATTGCTGAATTGAGGAAGGCGGTGTTACAAAGCGCCCCGTAAATCCGCGCCAGCTTCGACACCCGACATTCCCTCCGTTTTATTTCGTCCTCGCAGCGACGCGGGATACGTCGGGGCATTAAAAATAATAGCTGGGACTCGAGCAGGGATTCCGC
>KQ435964.1:149121-162261 GCA_001276565.1 Melipona quadrifasciata | reverse complement strand
ACGCGACCCAAATCAACCAATCGCTAATTTTCGTTGCATTAATTAGCGTTGCACCTAAAGAGACCCGATTTTCTGGATTACCGCCACTAAAATCACTTTCAGCGATAAAAAATAGATAAACTTTATCATACATGTATTTTACGAAAAATTTAAATATTTACAAATACACTGTTCCACATCTGTGAAATGTCCAAAAATTATCATACTTGGTCATTTTGGCCATTTTGGTGGTTTCTAACCAAAGAAGTCTTCCAAAGAGAAGAATAAGGAAAATCAAATTCTTGGAGATAGTGATAAAGGATTTAATCTGCTGTCGCGGAAAACAAGACACGTAATGGCACTTTTACCATTAATGAATATTACTTTTTCACAATATACGCTTCACGTACAATCTGGAAAATATATTTTCAATTAGATACGATTCGACAATGTTTCCACAAGAATTTAATTGAACCAAACTATCAGTATTCCAAATACGCCGCATTTCTTCGTTCTATCGATTCTTGATAAATAATGGAATAATCAGACAAATTGACAAAGTTGCTCCGTGCGCGTTAACGTACCAAGATTGAAAGGAAAGGCCTTCTGTTTCGCATCGCTAGGAATATCGACGCGTGTCGGCTGGCTGGAAAAATCATTTCTCGCGACGCGACGCGGGGAATGCGCGCAGCCCTCCGGGCAGATCTATTTACGGGAACAGCGTGACGCCGTTGCACCTGGTGCACCGAACACGGCGCGAGGTCCGCGGATCAACCCCCTTATGCGGAGTGGACGAGTCTGGTCGACGTTCGTCTGTCTTATTAGAATAGCAGCGCGTTTAATGAGTAATGGGACGATTTAGCTGGCTGTGGCGCACGCGGGGGAATGCTGTCGTTTCGTTACCGAGCTTGCGAATGCGGGACAATCCGCCCAGCGAAAGAACGGGGCAGTGGGGGGCGACAGTCGACGTGGAAGTGGAAGACCACGTGAATGCAGCGAGTTGCTAAATCTCTCTCGTTGCAAAAAGAAAAGAGATCCCTTTCTTCGTCTCGGCGCGAAATTTTCTTCAAACTCGAGATTTAATATTTTGTGCAACATAAACGGAGAGAATGTCGAGTTGTTCGAGCAAGCAAGACTCTTGAAAAAGCCAGCTTCGGTCGGCTATCTATAGAAATCCGCGTACGTAAATTAAACGGGGAATTCCAAATGTTCTGGCAAAAAAACTGGCAATTAAGAATCACGCGCGCGCTCCGCGTATATGGCCGGCGAGCAGTTATCCACTGGGATCGAATTATACGTAAACATTGCCGTCGTTCTCCCGTCGACACCTGTGCGCGCGTCGCTGCGAGATTCCGCGAGATCGCGAGCGACAGTTTGCTTCTCCCCCTTCGATCGGTCTTTTCGAATCGAAAATGGCACGAGGCAGTTGTAATTCTCACTTTACACGGAGTGTCTCGTTGACCCCGTTATAGTTATTTCCCCGATACTTCGCACCTAATGCTCGAATTTATCGGCGCAATGCGTCCCGATTACGACGCAATTTGTAACGATAACGGTAGTGTTAATTACGGCCGTCGCGACAATTGGTTTAAATCGCTCGGACGATCTTTCGCCGATGGAGACCAATGAGCCGCGAACGAGAAAAAACGAGTGAGAAGACACGGGCTGAATTATGGCTGCGAGCGTCGCGGGAAACAGTAGTGGGACGGGGGCGGAATGAAATTTCGAAATCGGGAAATCTGGAATTCGGACGAACGTAGGCGGGAAAGTCGAGTTATCACTCGAGTGCCATTTTCGCTCTCGGGAGTTGTTCGCTGTTATCACGAGAACAGAAACGCGCTTCTTTTCTGGAGACCTCTCGTCCCGTTTCGTCAGGCTCAAGGATGGTTTATCGCGGGCGCATCAAGCCATCGTGGGAGCAGGCAATTGCTAAACAACGAAATTGTCGATGAATTATTTATGCCAGCCGCGTTTCCAACGACTTCTCGGAAACCTTCGGTGAACCACGGCCCCGGCCCCCCTCCCCCCATTAGAATCCCCATTAACAATTCAAATGGGGGAATATCAAATATTTAAAAAAAACGACCCTGTTGCGTCCCGGTCTCGCGAATAATTCTCGGTGAATAATTCTCGATCTCGGGTGAGGTCGAGTCGCGCGAGGGAAAAATGTTGCGAAACTAGGCGCGTGGTTTCCTCCGTCGAGAAAAATTACAAAATCAGTCGATTACGGAGTTTAGTTTCGATAGGTCGGACGATTCATAGAAACAGGAGGGGGGAGATGAAGGGAACGAACAAAGGGGAGGAGAGCGCGATCTCTGCACTTCGCAGAGCGGCCGCCAGATCCTCCGAGCGGAGCAATTGAAAAATCGAGCAATCGAGCGATCGTCAGAAGGGGGGAAAGCCAATCGGGAGGACAAGTTTCCTGTCCGCGGCGGGCCTCGCAGGCGGACAAATTGCGTTGCACTCTAATTATACAACCCTGCGCGCACGGTGGAGCGAAGCCTCTCCCCCCCCCCCTTTCTGCGTCCCGCTGGCGCGGCATCCCGACTCGTCCCTCCAAGATTCCCTAAACGGCGTTCGCTCTCTGAAAAATCGCCGTTGAATGGAACGAACAAAGAGAAAGAAAGAGAGAGAGAGAGAGAGAGAGAGAGAGAGAAATACACACAAGAAAGAGAGAGAGAGAGAGAGGGAGGTCACCGCGCAAGGAAAAACAACATTACCGGGGGGAGGGAGAGCGCAGCGTTTCGCATAAGCGAGCACGGCGTCGGTCTTTTTTGCCCGGTCTCACCTTGTTCGACGGAAAAAGAAGCGAGCCGAGGGGCCAGGGAACAGAGAGAAAGAGAGAGAGAGAGAGAGAGAGTGGTAGGGGGGCAGAGACCTCAGTGCAAAAGGGGATACGGACCCCATAGGGCAGAAACGCGTCGCCGTTTCTTCCGTCGCGTTTCCATCGAAAAGGATTTTTCTGCCTAGGCAAGGATATTCCTCCTCGATCGGGGAGACACGTGCGCCAGGCCATTCTCGGAAGAATAAATCGTCGCGACGAGTTCCTCGAAACATCGTCACTTGGTTGGTCTTCATTAACCCTCTCGCCCGTCCCGACTGTCCTATCCGCCGCCGGCTAACGAGCCCGCGTTTCTCCGAGCATTTTCGCTAATCGGCCAGCCAGAGATGTTTCTGTTTCCGTCGCGTTGCGCCAGTCGGTCTGTTGGCCAACGACTTTAGAACGGCCGCGAATCCCGCGCATTCTTTCCTCCTCTTTCTTTTCTTTTTCATCACTGAGAGTGACTTTAGCGGGGGTAACCCAGAAAATCAGGCCTCTTCAAATGCAACGCTGACGCAACGAAAATTAGCGATTGGTTGATTTGGGTCACCTGATTCGCGAGGGGGCGTGGAGTAGACCTCGAGTAGGCGTGGCATTATCTAACGTCTGCAATTTGTTTTCTATCGATTCAAATGTTTGCGTATCGATAAAATTTTATGGTAAAAAAAAATCAGAACAGTTGCTTCTGGGCCTTTCAGTGAGACGAATCGTACTGGGGTACAAGTCGTGCAGTTTTTTTTTCTCCTTTCGAATCACTGTTCGTCAATTTTTATCGATTCGAAAAAGTTTTCGCTAATTTTCAATGCACTTCTCTCTTTTTCTTTTTTATATTACCGAATAAAAATTAGTAACAATGGCGTTTCGAGTTGTAAAAACGCTTCGATTCATTGGTTCGTGTCCTCAAACGCGCACTTTGAGAAATGCGTTTTATCTTCGAAACGACCCCGCTCGATGAGTCGGATGTACAGACTAAAACGTTGCCGGCCGCGTTCCCCGAAACTGCTTAAAAGGCAGGGACAAATTTCGTTTTCGTGTATCAAAGGCCGCCACGTCGGTGTCATTTACATAACTTATCCGTGGTGGTACCAGCATCAGCGAAAGCAATAAGCGTTATGATGCATAAATATTTATGCCTTTGAACGATCGTCGACCTCATTTTTTTTTTTAGTAACTCGCGTTTCTGGCCAATTCCAACATATCACAATTCCTCCTATAGTGTATAGGTGGCTGTACTTTGAAAGTAATTTCCTTCTTTTCCGACGAGTATCGTTAGTTGCATTTTTAACCACCCAACTTCAACCTAACCTAAACCGTGTTACATATTAGCACAGTGTCATTACATTGTCATTATATATTTTAATAGTTAACATTTCAAGGTTTATCCTTAAAAAAATTTTTTCGATTCTTTCCTCATCGTGTCAAAAATAAAATGCAATTCTTGACACTTGTAATCAACAGCGACGATTGGTGTTTAACGGGGACAGCGTTTGCAAAAGAGACGAAGTGCGAATGCATCACGGTCTCGACAATTATCCGCGCGGATGGTTGAAGCTAACAATCGAAAAAGGTTGCTGTCCAAATAGACAAACGGCCGCGGAAGGCGTCGTGCCACCGGCAGAATGCGTCGCGACGTCTCGTCCCTCAGCGTCATAATATTTGGAATTGTTCGAGGTCTGCGTGAACGGGGTCGGTCTCCACGGCTGACAATCGCCCGTTGTGGACGCAAATGCGTCCCGGTGTCGATTTCGCGACGCTTCGCGTCCGTCAGACACCGCGGTGCTGCTTATTAATAGACCCGCAGATATTTAGGCAAATGGCCGAATACTTTCCGAACGTTGGAAATTTGGCGTACGCGACTGTGTTGGAGACCTCGGTTGCCCCACTGTGCTCGTGTGCGCACATGCGATTTTCTCGGGGGCACAGCAACGCAGAAGCAGAATCCTCGAGTATTTAAACCGTTAAACGATTTCGCGAAACAAAGCCGATATACCTGGGTTAGTTATTAGCTTGGGGCTATTTTATTACATTTTAATACAGCATATGTTTTTACATCGTGCAACTGATGGGAGACACTTTCTTCTTGAGAATGTTGTAAATTGTCGTTGAAGAAATTTCTTTACCGACTGAAACCATTTTACTGAAACTATTTTTACATTACCATTTTACCAAAAATTTTGTTACTGAATCCGAAATCTCCTGTTTACAATGACCTACTACAATTTGGTGCGTAATTTTTGCCTTTCGTTATTTTATTAAACTTTCCGCACTTTCGTAAACCTATTATATTAAACTTTATTCAGAATTTCTGGAAGTCTAACGTTCAAAGTTTAACAAAAGAACAAGAAAAAAGGGGTGGTTTCGATCGTAGATTCAGTCATAGAAAAAAAAAAAAAAAAAAAATTGCATCAACCTGAGCTAATGGCGTGAAAATGAATTATTCAAGGCAACAGAACAGTTTATCTTTCTGCGCGATTGTCGCCACTGGGAAGAAAGACAGAAGGACAGATTCTGCCCTGATAAACAGCGGAAACTCGCGTTTTTCTGCCGCTAAACACTTGCGATAATTTATTAAGAGTCTAATAAAAAGGACAGAGGAGGGGGAAGGGGGAAGGGGGGACATCCGTGAACGAGGAACGGAAGAGATGGCTCCAATTATAATTGCAAATCGGATCAATTCACACCGGAGACTCGGCCTAACCGAGCCGATTTCATTCGGCAGATTTCCACGAAGGAATATCAACGAGCCGTGATCTGGCATCCACCGTTTATTATCTTACGCAGAGAACAAATCAACGAACGATGATGGAGGATCGTTTACAGCGCGAGTTAATGAATAATCTGCGGTTTCGGATTCTCGAAACGGAACCATCAATCTTTTAATATCACTGGCAACGTTAAACGATCAGGCGCGATGCCTGGCCACCGGACGTGCACGCCCGGAAACAATTTCGGCCGTAAATCCGCCATTGTTTTGACCAGTCGTTCGCGAGAATGTTACAAACGGCTGATATCAATTATGGCACGTTCCAAACGTTCCCTCGTCCAATAATAATTTCTGAACCGAGAGTTCTCTACGATAGACGAAAAACATATTGAAAATATAAAAAATATATAAATTAAGGCAAAAGTAGTGAATAAGCATTTCGATGTTTTCTGATTTTACTTTATATAACATAGAATCGAATCTTTTTCTTTTCTCTCTTAAAAATTCAAATGTTTATTGTAAAAATATTGAAAAATTCTTTTCACGCGTAGATTCGCCGTGGTCTTCGACCGTTTATTTGAAAATTGAACATTGAGACTTTCGTCGTTTGACCCTGGTATTCAGAGTTCAGTAAAATGGTAGAAATTCCAAGCGGTTCCTTTGATTTTTCAATCTTCAAGCGATGGTGAATTCACTCGTCGAATTTTTATTTCTCGCGAGTTTGAATAGAAAAAAGTATCTCCATTTTTTTTCTATTCACTATACGTTCTAAAATCATCGTCGAAGAAAAAACGAACTCACGACTACTCGACATATTTTAAATGTTGTATAACTCTTTTCCCTTTACGAATCAGTTGTGTCAGTTTTCCATGGTTGTCGGCTAAAATTATGCTTGAATTATACTCGAATTAGGCTGTTGACTTCAATGAGAGAAGACGTATTTTGCAAACGAAAAGGATGTTGAAATAACTAAAAAAAAACGCGTGACACTTCCTCGAGATATTAAATATAATACAATTAATAAAAATACAAATAAACCAGTCACAGCGACTCCACATCCTCGATTTTCGTACACTCCTGATACGAAATCCAAATAATTTTGAGCAAATTAAGATTGGAGATGAAAGCGTATTTAGTACACTTAGATTCAAAATCGAGCGTAAAAGCAACTTTGGCAACGTGAGTTACCAATTGTGTTACCAGCGTTGTGTCCATAGAGACATAATATTCCCAATACGGAAATTTCGAGCGGTAAAATTCGAGAATTTTACGGTGCCGGGATGAGGGGGTACGTCGTCCGAGCAGCTCGCGGCAGATAGGATCGGCTCGCGCAAATTTACGGCCGTCTCCCATCAGATACGCGGAAATCCCTCAAACTTTGATGACGGCTATTCGAAGCTTTTTTAAACGTTCGTGCTTTACAAACTGGCTCACCGGCGCAAGAACCGTAAAAAGCCAGCGGCCAGGGGTGGCGGCGGCGGAGGGGGGAGGCCTGGAGAGGCCGGAACACCCTTTACGCTCGCCCAGGTCCTTATCTTTATCGTTATGCGTCGTTGTTTCAAGCTCTTTATGTCTGACAGCGGGGTCCCCCATTAACGTTTGATTTACAACTTTCTACAAATCTATAAAGGTGCCCTTGCCCCTCTCTCTCTCTCTCTCTCTCTCTCTCTCTCCATCGGGTTATAGATTTCTCTCGTTTGCACGGCCCACGTGAGAAAACGATCGCTGGTTAATGCAGCGTCTCACCCGAGTTTCGATAAGTTTTCCGGAATCGAGTTGTGCCCCTTTGTGAACGCGTATCGAGAATTTTATTTCATCGGTAAAGTCATGCCACGGGACGCGCTGATTTACGCACTTCCATAAATTCATTTATATCTCGTGATATAAAAATAAACGCAGTCGCGCGCGGATGATCGTAAATTCCGAAGCGAGCGTGCAAACTCGCGAGAAGCGAGAATTGCGAGAGCAACTTGGAGAACATTTTCCCCGTTTCTGTCCGTGGCGACAGATTCGGTGGGAAAAGTTTAAAAAGCGTTGGGAGGGAAGCGTGGCTGCCGAAAGTAAAAGTATGTCTGAAACCGATGCCCCGGGTAGAAGAATCGGGGCTCCGTGTTGCCCTGTTGTCACCTCGGCTCCACCGTGGCAGGGGACAATATTTAGCCTGGAGGGGCCCCACTGGTCAGATCGGCAGCCACGATAAAATTATACATCGAGGCCCATAAACGGGGCCCCGAATGCTGGCCCGTTAAAATTAAAATCTGCCGTAAGACGTTGTCCGCCGATGAATTACGACGAGGGTATACCTTACGAGGACCACCCCTGGCATCACTTGCTTCGTCACCACCTCTCGCCGTCTAGTTTTTAGTAACGAGCGTTTCTACCTCGTGTTTCCTTTTACGAGTGCACAATGCGGCACAGCGTTCGATCCGATCACGCTCGTGTCGAAAAACACGAATCGTTTGTCGTGATGATCCATTTACTTATTTATTCGAACGAAGGGGGGGGGAAGAAATTGCAACGCGAAGTACACGTGACGATGAGAAATGCAAATGTGAAAAGAAACAAACGTGCGCGGAGGATAATTTTTTTCTTCCGTTTGAGCGAATCTCCAGCTACACAAAAGTGTAAAACAATACTTGTTCGTGTGTCGATCGAAAGAGAAATTAAAAAATTATTTACATCGTCGTTGAAATTCGGTTACCTCTATTTAAATTTTTCCAAATAAAAGAGACATTAAATAAGATAATAAATTCTAAATATTCTAAATAAAAAAGACTAAATTAAAAGATTTAAAAAAAACTGCACGACTTGTAAAGGCGCAGAAGCAACTGTTCTGACTAGGAAATAGGGACGACTTTTCGCCATAAAATTTTATTGATATGCAAACCAAGCGCGATCGCTCGGTACCAGACAACGCCACTCCTACTCGAGGCCTACCCCACGCCCCCTCGCGAATCACGTGACCCAAACCAACCAATCGCTAATTTTCGTTGCATTAGCGTTGCACTCGAAAAGGCCCTAGACGCTAAAATCACTATCAGTGATGATAAACATATATTATTTCTCGTGATGATACAGCGCATCTCGATTTTTCAAACAGAGATTCGACGAGAGGAGGAGGCTGACAAACTCGACTCTATCTACGCTTCGAATCGGTCTGTAGCTTTATCGACTATAAAGCCGAGGAAAATGTCGGACGTAGTAGTGTCGGGATAAAGGCCTCATTGCCCGGGTCCCATAAAATCAGCGGCATCGCGTTACTTGGCCGGTTGCCGGGGCCCGTTGCTTGCATATAATATGGCAGCGTGTAATAAACTCCCTGCAGCGTGTCCGCGCCGGACGATTGGGGCATTGCTTTTCGTTTTATTATCACTTTATTATTACCGCGGTTTGCTTTTACAGCCGTATTAAGGCCGGAACTTGGCGCGCAGACTCGACTGCGGGGCCTCCTTCCCGGGTGTCGTTGCGTGAGCACGCAGCGATTCACTTCTGCCGATCGTCCGGGACGCGAACCTTACCACTCTATCAATTACAACAAGCCAATGAACTCCGGGACCTTTTAAAAGACTCCGGCCAGCCTCGAACGGTAGCGCCCGAGGTGTTCTACGGGTTAATGACGCTGTGTCGGGATCAAAAAATCCAATATATCGTGATGTACACAATATCGGTATCATATACAGAGTGATTTGCGCGACTTGTAACTTTTTAATTACTATTTAATTAAGTTGTACGGTTTTAAGGAAGGCAAAGTGTGGCGTGTCAATTTTCACGGTCACCTCAATTTTTTTAAATAATTAAACTGTATATTTTTTTTCGTCGTAAATCGAAAGAATATCAAAGTATTGACCCATATTGGTCCTAAACCTAATAGTTAAGGGGACACGTTGTTTTGTCACGTGCAAGTGTCGCGTTTAACGCGGCAGCACCGTAAGACACCGAGTGGGGAATAGTCCCACATAATAGTCCCAATTCCAACAATTAGAGATACTGACAGACGCCTAACTGGGGACCACTGAGACAATTGGCGCCAAGTGTTCGAACACCTTGTGCCAATCTGCGTAGGAGCGATATCACTTGATAACTAAGCAAACTGAACTTTTTTCCAAACTTGAACCAGCCATCCAAGACCTTCCTCACCAGAAGCGAGAAACAAAGGAGCAAAGTGGAAATTAATTTGCTCGGCAAAGAGCCATTCGCTAGGTGTGTATTCCCTTTACAGGCGAGGGGTAGGCAAGGCCGGCGTTGGATGGCAACGGCCGCTGAGAAACAGCGTGAAATCGATAGAATAAGAATGAGATGAATATGAGAGCGAGGAACAGGACCCCGAGGCTACCGACGAGAGATCGAACGAAAGGTACGAGCTGCGGCGGCTGGAGGGATGGAGGAGCAAAACGAGCACGTGGAAGGAGGGTCAAAGGTGAGGCCCGGCCTCTCACACTGGCCGGGCCCCCGGAGATCCAATCAGGTCCCTTGCCAAGCTCCTTCATCCTTAGCCTCTCTCGACTGGCGTCATGCTCTCATTATACTCGTATCGCGAGGTGCGATTAGAGGTGCAAATTTGTTGGAATCGTCGCTGCGCTCTCAGGCTTCGCCCCCCCCCCTCGCTCCCCCCCACCCTCCGTGTCGTGAGCCCTCCGTGAGGACGCTACTTCTTTCGAACACGTTCGCCTCACTCGGGGTACTTGTACCTCGTGCAGCGATTGTTACCGGGAACCGTTGAAACCGCCACGAACGGTTAATTGGTAACCGGCCGTTTCTAACGCGCCTGTCGCCGAGAAATTTGGCAAAACTCGTTCTTTCCGCTCGCGGTCGTTCTCGCTTCGTGAGAAACCGCTGAGGCGAGGGAAGGAGGAAGAAAAGGAAGTGACGACGATTGTCACCCGTCCAAGTCGAACGATAGCTTTTAGAGAAGTTGGACTCGATCGATCGAGCTTGTCTTTTGCACGGAGCCATGAGTGTGAGCCTGCTGCACTTCAATTTGTACCATTTCCGTTAAGAAACGATTGTTCAAAAAATTCGAAAACAAGATCGTCACCCACGCGCGGATCGAGAAACTTTCAACCGTTGTCACCCAGATGTGAACGACGCGGCGATCAACACTTCGTTGAACGATCCACCGGGGGACGAGGGAAGCTTCGTTTCGCGTATGCACGCACGTCGGAGCACGCTGAAGAACGAAGAGCCGCGCGGATAAAGATCTTTATGCAGAGCGGAGGGCCGTAGTGGCGGGCAGCGTGGTCGTTAGAGAGGCTGCCGAATCGACGGGCATTTATAATTTCGGCCGGCATTTGACGAAATGAATTTACGTTTGGCCATCGGCCATCCGCGCCGCGAACGCCGTAAATACGCCGTTTTATTCGCGGCCCGAACACGGCGCGATTTCACCGGAGTTTCCCCCCTCGATTCTAAGGCGAGATAGAGCTCGACTCGCCCTCGCTCGATCATGCGCGCTTATTATAACAGTGGCCGCGTGATGTGTTTGCTTGTTCTCTTTTTTTCACTCTCTTTTTCTCTCATTTGCGCTGAACGGCCAGATGCCGTTCCGGTTTCCAAACGATTCAAAGTCGCGAGACTGATGAAATTTAAGTTGGTTGAAACTTTTGCGTTTTCCTCTTTGCGCGCGTGAAAGGCGAATTTTTCACCGAGAAACAAAATGAATTTGCGGTTCTTTTCCTAAAACGAGCTTAAACAATCAGCTTACAAAATGAATTTAAAGATATAGATAGAGACATAATTTATATTAATCATAATATCAAGACACAGAAGCACGATTACTTTTTGGCCAACGCGATGTTGATCTACTCCTGATGGAAATTCATTGCCCGGACGTCGACTTCTCGAATTATTGCTCGAAACAATGGCCGGTGAAAAGAAGCCAACGTTCAAACAAAAACCGAAAGCAAAGCCAAGACAGTAATTTCTTTCTCCGGGAAGAACCATCCGCAAATCCATCAACAACAAGCTCGTTGATCCTCTCTGCTGCGAATGGACAGGGACGGATCTCCATCCGACGATTTGCAGAAATCGATAAAAATCGATCGTCCAGTTTCACATGGAAGGCGTCGTCTTCTCCTTATCCGCTCGTGGCCGATCGCTTCCGCGAAAAACTCGTCCTTGCTTGAATTTTTCCATTTTCTTGCGACGCGACGCGCGCGCGCGCGCCTCCACCTCGTCGAGCGGAGCCAGCGCGACAAGAGGCATGGAAGAGAAAAGAGAGAGGAGGAGGAGGAGGACGAACGGTAGCCGTATCGACGCTCGGGATCGATGAGGATCGATAGCGACGCGGTCGAGACACGATCGAAGCTTCCTGGGTCGGCGCGGCGCGTCCCGCGGCAGGACCACCGGCATCGAGCCGGTTGCATACGTTTAAAAAGAGCCCTCGACCGGCCTGTTGTTGTTTTTAATTATGTTTATAATCAACGCGCGGCATGTCTATGGTAATCGGTGCCCGCCTATTCGAGATTTATCCGCTCACCCCTCGCGCCGGAACATTCGAAAAAAAAAAAACTCGTGGTCAACTCCCTTGCACCCCTTAACCTCTTCCGCTGGAGTGACGTGCCGCTCACGTCGAGAATTTTTTGTCCCAAAATTGCAATATTTTCTTCGCTTTAAGTACAGTGAAATATAACCCAGGCAAAATAAATAATAAATTTATTACTTCTTAGTAATTTTTATGCAGAATTTAAAAGGAAGGAATTATTGTGTACGGCTTGGTCACTCGTTATGGTCCGCAAAAGTTTTTAGCCCTGTCGTTATTTTGCTCAGTTCAAAATCGACGTTAGATTTCGCTGCTCTGAGAAAAATTCTCTGAGAAATGTTGTCCGTCCAGGGTATTGCGAAATCTTTCGCGTTCACTTTATTACAAAAAAATTACCTTTATTGATATTTAGGTTCTTATCGCAGTTTTAGGGTTGCAAAAATTTCATGACGAATCGTGGCGGTGAAGAACTCTTCAATGAATTATATGTAGACGCTTTATCCGATTGCCCGAGTGATTTCGAAATTATAATATTGCGGCGATGTAGAAATTGATAGTTTATCGAAAGACAGTTATGAATCGGATGTTAGACCTCCAAAAACGGCAAATTTGCAAAACCTGTAACACGTAGATGATTAGTTTATCATACCCCCCTCCCCAAAAAAAAAATATATTATATGTGTAAAGTATAATACATGTAAGAGATATACAAAATTTTATTTAAATTCGTTCTGTCTAAATAAAGTACGTTAAAGTTTGTTTAGATTGTTTCACATCTTGTTAGAGAAACATGATCAACGAAATTTCGTGTTATTGAATTTGAATGATCATTTCCAATGCTACGTCATTTTATTCGAAGCGATGACACTTCGTAAATAAATTGTTGGTAGATGATACAGAGAAGGAAAAATTTGTCGAGGTCAAAGGGTTAAATACTTCAGAGTCAGGGAGGAGGCCTCAGGAAGCAACTCGAATCTAATCGTATGAAACTCGAACCCGAAGTCGTCCCAGCTTCGTCTCGCTTTGTACCCGACACCAAGTCGGATAGTGTACGTAACCGTGTTGTTCCTGGATACGGATTTATCTGACCTTGATCTAATACTTGTGACACTTACAGTTCGAGAACTCAGAGTCCTCAGACTCTGAACTTACGTTTAA
>KQ435964.1:111255-131867 GCA_001276565.1 Melipona quadrifasciata | reverse complement strand
CGAAATTTGATCGATCGGCCGGTCTCGTTTTAATTAAAAAGGACGCGTTCCCTCGCAAAGTTCCTCCGACTGCTTCTGCAGATCTCGTTTTCCTTTCTGCCGGCTACGAAAGTTGCTCGTCGCGAGGCTACGCGAGACGTTCCATCGGAATTAGCGTCTTCCATCGAAAGTAGCCGTTATTTACTTTGTTCTTTCTTTTTCTTTCTCTTTCTTTCTTTCTTTTTTTTTTTCTTTTGCGAGTGAACTTTTCATTCTTCCCTCTCGCCCTCTCCCCCGACTCTTTGTATCGCAACGAAACAACGCGACAAAAAAACGGCAAGTTCTCCCGATGATTTTACGGGTTTCTCGCAGCAGTTTCTCTTCTTCTTTATGAAGCGTAACTGCGCCAATTTCATCGTCTGTCTGTCATTCCTTTTTTTTCTGTTTTCTCTTTTTATACAACAAGCAGAGAATAAACAAATGACACCAGAAAATGAAACGGGGAAGGTATTGGTGTAACAGTACAGGCTGTTGAGCGAACCTCACTTTAGAATTTGACGAAAAATGATGGCGCTCCCCCCGATGAATATAGATAGTTTTCGATTCGTGTCAATTTATAACACCATGCGTAAATAAAGATTTGATCGAGTTAGAGCAATGGCGAGTTGTAGCCGCTAAAACTCTCCTAGAGCGCGTTTAACAATTGCTCTTCTCTAGTGCTGGAGATCTTTCAGAAATCTCGAAAACGGCGTGTGCTCGGCGAATTGTCGTTGTTTTTCTTTTTTGCGACGATCAGTGGAAATTTCGTTGCAAATTCCTCTCTCTCTCTCAAAGCGATTTTTGCTGGAAAGCAAGAAGAGCCGACGAAAGGTCGTTGTTGCACGGTGCGCGCAAACTGCGCAGCTTTTTAAAGGTTTCGATCGGCTTTAATGAAATTAAGAAGACAACGAAGGATCCTGCCGTGAAATTAACTGTCCAGCCGCGACGGCGTGAAACGGCGAACTGGCCGTTTCGCGCCTCTTTGAGATTCGCGCGGTGAAAAAAAGGGAATCGCTCGTTTGGATAGAAGTGTAATTGCACCTGCTCTATTTTTCAAACCTACGCGCAATCGTTTTCAAACCACTCCAATAACTGTACCAACGGCAATGAAAAATTGTCAAACTTTGCGATTTGACTTTGCGAAAAAGGGACGATTCCACTTTGTCTCGTTTTGAAGCGTCAGTTTTTGTCTCGTCTCTTTCTTTCTTTTAAAGGTGCAACGAGGACACGTTGCTTTTCAAAAATTGTAACAATTCGAAATTCGTTGCAAGATTTCCCTCAAACTTCGAGGATTAAAATCTCCGCTTCTCAAAACTCGTTGTTTTTTGTTGAACATTGTTGTCGTCAGGGTTAAATTCAAATTGCCCTATCGTTTCAAGTTTAATAAATGAAAATCCCAGAAGCTCCAACAATCGATCCCGACGTTCGAAATTTAACGAAACGGCGAGGGAAAAATTGCGCGGCGAGTCTCGCCGCCGCCTCGAAGAGGAAACCTCAGTCTTTGAAAAATGTCTCGGCTCATTCTCGCGCGCGCGTTTGAATACCCGCGGGATTCTCGACAGAGGAAAGACTACCCTCGATGGGAAATCACCTTCGAAACTCGAGACAAACTCAAAGACAGTCGTGAAAGACCTCGTGCAGGTGCTTCGCAGTTTGAAAACGGGACCGAATGAAAGTTGCGTCAGAGCCTCTCTCTCTCTCTCTCTCTGGTCGTCGTCGTTGGTACGCCTGGCTGCGCTCTTCGCTGCAACTTTGAGCGCACTTCAAATTTAATCCGTCATCCGCCGAATTATTCAACCATCCCCAACGTTCGTTCGTTCGTTCGTTCGTTCGTTCGTTCGTTCGGGGCGCGCGTAAATTTATCGCTCGTTGCAATTAACATATACTCAAGCTGAATGAGTTTACAGTTCGGGCGCTCGGTTGTGCGCTCGCTCGGCTAGCCGGCGGATAGGGCCTCCGGCTGGAATTTCTTTCGATAAAGTCGACCGGTTAATTGATTAGCTCGGAGCGGGGTATCCGAAGCGGTGAAATTCCTTTGAGATCGAATTTTGCGCGGGCAAAGGGGGAAAGCGGGGCGGGGCGGGAGAGAAAAAAGGAATTGCCCGCGTGAAATTTCACGGAGCCCTCGTGAATCTCTCGCGGCACGCAGCTCGAAAAGAAACGCAGATAAGAAACGCACCGATGAATGGCGCGACGATAGTCTTCGTCGGGCCCTCGTACTTTTTCTTCTTCTTCTTCTTCTTCTTGTTCTTCTTCTTCTTGTTCTTCTTCTTCTTCTTTGGTCTTTCGCTCGGTTCCGGTATTTGTAATGCTAAACTGCGGGGGTGGAATTCGCGCGAAACCGGATTTCGGATTTCGGATTTCGGATTTCGGATTTCCCTCGCGTCCCGCAGAAAATGAGCCGGCGATCGTCGAACCAATGCGGAATTCTTCGTCCTCCGACGGGAGGAAAAATCCGAGTTCTGCTTGCGTTCGTTTTTTGGAAAAGCAAGCGAGCCCCGGAGCGAAGCGTCGTCGTTGAAAAATTGAGGGTGAAACCAGGTTTTTAAAACCACTTTGCAAGTAACGAATCTGGCAATGAAAATTTCGCGTCTGTCCGTAGGCCGTAACGAGCTCTACGATCATCGTTGGAACCATACTCACGTAATTTACATTCGGCGATAAATTCTCGAAAAGCTCGGCGAAGCTCGGCGAAGCGAGCGAGCTTGAAAAATTCGTTCCCGCGCGTCTTCTGAGACTCACACTCTGTCTGCCAGCCTGCCTCCTTTCTTTCATTTCTTCCTTTCGAATTTTCCTTTTTCCGTGACGGTGATTCGAAAAGTGGATCGTTCGCGAGCGACGGAGAGTGAGTCACGGCTCGATAAACCGAAACGTCTTTCGGAGCAAAGTTTTCAAAGTGACAAACATTTGTTAATTATTAGTTACATATCCGATAAACCATATCGCCGATCGATAGTGCACGGTGCATTGTCGATGCTTTTCCAAAGAACAACTCTCCTATCTCTGAGAAATTGCCGCAGACAGACGCGAGGGAACGTGTCCGATCGCGCGCTTCTTTCTCTCTCTTTTCTTATAGCGAATCGTTCGATCATCAATCGCGGATTCTTCTTTCAACGCACGACGATTAGGGCAGCGTGTCGTATAACTTTTTGAATAACTTTCTGAATTATTGCAAACACGATCATACAACGCTGGATGAACAGCAGCCGAAGCAACTGATCATTCCAAGTGAAACTTCTTCGATCGCACTGTTGCGGCGACAGCCTTTCAAATGACGAACGTATCGATAGAAGCTTCTGCGATGTTAACAGCTGTCGAGCCGGTGCAAAGTTTTACCGATCGACACTGCAAAGTCACCGTTATTAAAAAGGAAAAAGAAAAAAAAAAAAGAAAAACTGAAAGCAACAATTTGCGCAAACTTTTATCTGTATGGTATTTTACAAAAATGGCATATTTATATTTCTAAGAATGCGCTGTCTCGTATCTACGGAATTTCTGACGGAAATTACAAGTTTGCCTGTTTCGACCATTTTGGTTGTAGTTCCAGTCGGTCAACTGACTACGACTTGGCGAAAATTGATGAAAAGAAAACTTCTTCTTCCTGACATTTCATCTCCAACGAGCAATGAAAATATCATGATATACAAAATCTTCGCTTCTTGGTCGAAACGCGAACAGGTTCTTTCACAGCCAGATTTCTGGATGCACTTCGTTTTCATCCGGGAAATGAAGTTGTTAGTTACTAGGAGTTAGATCGGAGATAAGATTAGTCGCCTGCCTCGCCCAGTTTTATCTATTCCATAATTCATTCTTTTTTTTTTTTTCCCCTCGCACGCCTGAAAAATCAAATAATTATCGAGCGACGAGTACTCGTTCGAGTTTCGGTCGCTCCAGAGTGCCGGAGCGGTCGGAGGCCGGTGGAGCGTTGCGAGAGTATCAATCGAGCGGGAATCGTTTCGACTCTAGCCGATTTTCGAGTCGAGCGACCGCTGTCGGCTATTTATCTCGCGCTCGCCGCCGCGTTCTTCAATTAAACGACAAACAGAGATATCGGGGCCCGGGGCCTCCGGGATACGAATTGTCCGACGTCCAGGAGCCCGTGTTCCTCGATTAATCCTCGCGCGCCGCGATGCCGGCCGTCGACCGGCGCCACTCGCGACGATTCAATCATATTCCGCTTTCCCGGGGAATTTCAACGCTTTCCCTTGCTGCGGCGAAACCGTCTTCACGCTCGACGCAAGGTCGATGTCGTCGAATCGCGCGATTATTTCGCGCGTCCTATGGTCGGGGTCGTGATTGTAAGTAAAACTTCTGGCTTCGTCCCTACCCGATTTTACACTTGCACGCTGCCGATTAATGACTTTACCTCGGTAGACAAATGTGTCTTCCGGGCCGCGCGGAAATATAGAACCGCGCATAAACCTCTGTTCGACTTTGCTATCGCGTTCTCGTTACGAGATTCGAATCAGCTTTCAGTTAAAAAATATATATACATGTGTCAGATAGATCGGCAGTCTGCTCGAGAAAGCGCTTCTTGTCATAATTCGCGATAATTGTTACATCGTCGCGCGTGTTTCTGTCGGCGGCTGCCGCGCGAGGCCCAAGTTATTGTCCCGATTGAATTCAAATCGCGCGAGAGCACAGCGATCCGGGGCTCGATCGCGATTAAAACGCGGTAGGAGGAATCGAACGTCGCGGTTCTTTCGAACAGAGAGGGACTTGCGAGTGTCGAGGAATTGGGCAACTTTCCTCCCCGTCCCCCGTGGTTGATTGAACCGTCTTCGCGTCTCTCTGAAATTAAACGCGTCGTCGAGGGATTATCTGAACGGCGTTGTCGTCAAATTCCCGTCGAATGTCGCTGTTCGAATCGAAGAAAATCGACATCGGTTGAGAGTTTCTCGTCAAACGACGCAACTTGCGGCCACCTTGCGTCGTTTGTTTTCGACTGAACATGGTGAAATTTGTATTGCTAATTTGTTAATAAGCAGGTTGTTTCTTAATACACTTCGTTGACAACCAGGTAGGTGCACTTCTTTGCGAAGTGTTCGCGAGAGATTTTTAAACAGGTTTCATTCGAAACGCGGAGCTGTCTCGTAGAAAGCGCTAAGCAGTTTTGTTGTTTAAAAATAAAAGTTTTTGATCAGGCGGGCATCAGATGCAGCTTGTGGCGAGGTGTGAAAGTAAAAATAAAAATCCTTTCTGCCGATATTAAAAAAAGAACTTCTCGATATTTGCTGCGGCGAGTGCCGTTCGACGAATATAAAACATACCCGGATATAAAAATGGGCTGTTAATCGAGCGTTATTTCTGAAATAACTTGTTTTTCATTGTACGGAATTCTTTTATTGCACGGATATTTCTCTCGAAATATCTGTTGTTCCGCGGGAACACTCGCGCGAAAGTTTTTCTAACACTTCTCCGCGTACGAAAAATAGACGTTTCTCTCGTGAAACGCGATACGGCGGAATGTCTCTTGCTCTTCCTCCAAAGGAACGAGGGAGAACGGCCGGATCGAAATCAAAAATCTGAATCCAGCCGTGTCTCGCTGGAAATAGCCTATAGCCTGATCAAATCAATTTCCATCGGCGGAGCAGTTCATGGAGCGACCGGTCCAACGTTAATCCAATTTCGAGATCGATCGGAAATTCTAGTTTATAAAATCGAGCGACAGTGGCAGGGTTCGTCCCCGTTCACGTTTGTAAATTAATATTAATATCTCCTTAATATCGATACGTCGCTGGATCGAAAGACGCGACGTCTGTGAAATTTGCATGGACGTCGAAACCGGGCTGTTGAAGATTCGTCTGGAAGACTGACGGGACGAGATGTTTTTATTTCCAGTCTCGCCGTAAATTAAAGAAGTCATAAAATTTTTATTTCGAGGCAGGCAGGGAGGACCGCCAGGCGTTGAACGTTCCCCCGATAAGCGGTGAAACCGTCCGCCGCGAAACTTTTTCCAACGTCATCGACGAGAAGAGCGACCGTCGAGATCTAGATCGCTAACGTAACCGATCATCGCGTTTATCTTTCATCCCTCGCGAGTTTCCTCTGTTCGAATTAATACGAAATCAACGGCGGAGAAGCGTTTCCTTTTCGTTTTCGAAACTGAAGCCGTGGAAAACAGTGAAAGTCAAACAGCGAGGGAGGGGGGAAGGAAAAGTTCTCTCTCCTTCGAGAGTGTGATTTCAATTTTACTTTCCAAGGAGCAGCGCCGACACTTTTTAAAACCTTCTTGGTCCCGTAAATAAAAGGCCCGCGCCATGGTAGAAGAAAGACAAACCGCGTGTTGCACTGCTAGCACACACAGTCGTGCGATAAATTTCCGGCGGCGGAACCACGTTAACCACGCCGCGCTCCGATAACGCGATGTCAATTGTCAATTTTGAGAATCGGCCAAGTCCGCCGAGAGATCTGAGACTTCTTCATTTCTTTTTTCTTTTTTTTTTTTTTATCACTGAAAGTGATTTTTTGCGGGGGTAAGCCAGAAAATCGGGCCTCTTCGGGTGCAACGCTGATGCAACGAAAATTAGCGATTGGCTGATTTGGGTCACGTGACTCGCGAGGGGGCGTGGGTAGACCTCGAGTGGGAGTGGCGTTGTCTGGTGCTGTAATTTGATTTGGATCCATTCAAATGTTTGCATATCGATAAAATTTTATGGCAAAAAAAGTCGTCTTTATTTCCTAAGTCGGAACAGTCACTTCTGGGCCTTTCAGTGAGACGAGTCGTGCAGTTTTTTTCGTCTTCTTGTTTTCTCGAGCCACCATTGCCAAAGTTGCGACTTACGGTCAGTGGTGGAGCAACGCGCGCCGCAAGAACCGGAAGTGCCGCTACGTAATGGCGCTGGACGAAGGCGCGCGCTGTTAGAATAATCGACGATTTATCTACTACCGCTCAGACTGTGACTGGCTGTCCTCGTTTGCACTATATTTTCGCCTCGATCATACCTTTGTTTCCAGGGGCAATTTCTAAGGATCGACGAAGAGGTGCGACTTGTTTACTTGGTTTAATTACTAAATTGAAATCACTAAAGCTTAATCGCTAAATTAAAAGAAAACTACTCGTGAAATTGCTGCCGGTTCGACTTAACGTTGAAGAGAGAACGCTAGAAAAAAGTTGGATGGGTATATATCTTCCACGTAACAGGCTAGTGGTTAAAAACTCGAAAGTTTTAATTTCTAATTGGAGCTGTCCCCTGGCTCGCACCGTGTTAGTTTTCAACTTTCCGTGAGAAACATCTACGAGCGTTTCGTTTCCATATTTCATTGGTAAACACGATAACCAACTCGAGGATTGCAAAGTTGGAATAAGAAACCACAAGTTTGCACAAACAATTTGTTTATCGTTTCAACTTGTTTAACTTTACAAACCGCTAGTTTGTCATCGCTTTATCAGTGAAACATCGTTGTTCGTGGAAGTATCGTCATTTTCGATAAAGCAAAATGCACGTGCGAGAACCGTTCAAATGTTAGAAAGACTAGGTTTATCAGATGGAGCTGACAATCGATAGCATCGTTCTCGCTCGTTTTCTACAAAAATGGAAGCAAAGTAGATCCGCGGGTTCGTATTTCGCGAGACACGGGTTCAAAAACGCGCTCGTTTGTTACTTGATTTGCATTGCAACCAGCACAACGAGTCGCACGTAACTCTTGCTGCCCAACAAATCGGCTCGAAGAGCCCTATCGGCTCGCGGGACATCGCGCGAATCAGTTTCGAGCGAATCGTTGGCCGAAGACAGTTTTGCTAGTTTTCGCGCGGAGGGGGGCCGGTGAACAAACGGACGAGGAGAGCCAACGGTGTGGAGTAGCGCTGTGTCGACAACGCATTAGGGTGCTAGTGTTTGGCTCGCGATACGCGTGACAAGCGACTAAGCACCGTCTAACGTTGAGCTTGACTGCATATTAATAGATCGCCGATGTGAGTGTCTCGGCGTTCGCCGTTTGTTTCACGGGCCCGTTTCCACCGGCGACTCCCGAATGATCCACCTGTCCTTTTGTTTCCCTCCCTTTTTCTTCTTTTTCCGTTCTTCCCACTGCCAGCGTGAGAAACGCGTCTTTCTCTCGTGGAAATTGGCATTTGCGTGAAAAGATGGAATGATAGGATCAAGGTGGTACCTCTTCTGCGTCAGGAGCGACAAAGTGTTGAATATAATGAAAGATGGTAAAAGAGAGAAAGAAGAAAAGGAGCAGCAAGCCTGCGTGGCTATCTATGTTGCAAATTTAACGATACGCGCTCCGTGCAACACGCAGTGCAGCACGGCAGTTTTCTAGCGTTTATGATCTCATTTGCAATTCTGCCGGCACTAGCAGCCTGCCCGAGTCTAGCCGGAGGGACTAATGGCAGCAGCAGTCTATCGTCGCGAATCGGCTTAGGGTTAACAGTCTACTTTGTATATCGACGGGTAATGGTAATCTAATTAGCAAAATCGGCCGTTAGTAGTCTAGTTTTCCAAATTGACTTATAGCAATAATCTAATTTACACGCGACTGCCGATAGCGGCGGGAGGCCGCGTTTTTCCCGCCGGCGGCTAGTCGAAAGAAAAACTTTGAACAAGTGAAAACTCGCTGGCAAAGGACGATCGATATCCGCCGCTGCGGTGGCTACCGCGGGGAAGTATGTTGTATTTGCAAGGCGAATTGTCCGGCACGCACCGTTACTTCTCACGTCGTAAAATCCCGCCGCGAGAGCGAAGGTGTTAATGGTTTATTGGCCGAATCGAAGGAAAAAGGCGAAAGCTCGGCTCGGATGGGAACGCACGCGACAGACTTCAGCCACCGGGAATTCACCCGGGGAACGGGAGTGAGAGAGAGAGAGAGAGAGAGAGAGAGAGAAAACTTCACCGTGTGAGACGTACTTTGCTTGCAAGGAACAAGGGCCGTTCGTCACTCGCGGGCGGGTGAGATTTCCGGAAAATCCGGGAAATGTGGGAAATTTCGGGCATCGGGGAGATTTGGAAAATTCGGGAAAACTAAAAGCGGGGAGGGAGGCACCGTGATTGCACCTCGCGGAGACTCCCGCGGCCGTCTGGGCGAGAAAACAATTCGCGAGCGAGCGAGCTAACGAAGCCGGCGAAACCAGTTCCCAAGATCGTAAATTAATCGCGCGGATTCCGCGCATTTTTCATCGGTTCGCGAGCACGAACTGCGCCTGCTGCGCCTCGATATTTTCGTATTGCTGGCTGGCTAGGCTCTAGGCATCGGAATGGGCATCCGCGAGAGATATGCGAGCGCAGAGAAATCGGCGAAATTCTCGCGAATCAACGACCTGAGGACCGCGGTATCATCGTCGAGCTGTCGGTCGATGATCCCAGGTAGCTATTGATAGACCGATTTATCGTGTCACGAATGCTCGCGCCGGCCGCAACACTCGGATACAGGTTTTGCACTTGAAACCAACCCTCTCGCAGCTCGTGTTCACCTTCTCTGCACTGTAAATTACACCCTTTCGCAGATCAAGTTCACCCTTTTGCGAACCTTGAGTTTCTCCCGAGCGAAATAAATTTGTCTCCTCGAGCGACTGTAATAAAAGTCCGGCGTAAAGTAAATTTTATGCAATAAAAACATTTTGAACGAAGAACACAAAGTGGCATCGAATTGACATAAAATATTTTGTCAATTTGCTCGACGCTTTCACTTGATGTTGGCCTCTTACTGGATGTCGGTTGTCCAAAAATATCGACGCAAATAAATAAATGAAAATAGAACAACGTACAAATAAATATTGAAATAATTTATGCGATCGTGCTTCTATCAAGGCAGAAATTAATATTCGTAGTATAAGTATCGGAGTACGTTGATGAAATTATAACACTACGATAACGAAAATTGTGCAATTATTTATCACACGTATGTAAAAATAATGTTCCTCGCACGTGACTGTCATTTCAAATATCCCGCCAAGAAAGTGTTGGTACCGATGCGTGTATAGGCTCATCTTGCCGCTGCGCGTCCATCTATTTTAGGTTAGGTTAGATTGTGTTACATGTTCATATTCTAATGTTTGGTTATAATTAGGCTATGTTGCATATTCGTGTTACGCAACGATTTCATATTATGAATAATATTTCATACCATTACATAATATTTCACGTTATGTAACACAATATGAAATATCAATAACGTGAAGATTGAATGATTAATAACGTCCATTTAAACGTCCACGATTCGAAAGAATATCTGTTTAATTTTTGAATAAACTTCATCTTCATTGGACAGCGATAGAAAAAAGCAACCGAGTCTTTTACGAAGTGAATTTAATTTGCAAAATTGTTAATTTACAGCGAGTATGGTCCGAAAAATTTGCGACGGGAAGCCTGTAACAAAAGTAACAGTTTGACTCTGGATTACCATGCTGCGCGAGTATACGCGCCACGTTACGCTGACGTTAATCGAAATTATAAAATTTGCCCCCGCGATAAGTAACACTGGAAATCGAAACGAGCGCGTAAAAAATTCACGCGGCTTTCGAATAAATTAATAACCGAAGGAAATTGGCCTTTTGCCTCGTTCTGTTCATTGTCGACAGGTGCGTGTACATCAATTTCCGAATTACCGCGCGCGTGTATCGGGCGAGGGGGGATTTTATTTATTCGAACGGAGGATAAATAAATCTCGAATTTAATTGATCACATTTACGAGCGAAGGCTCCGCTCCTCTGCAAAGAGACAGAGAGAGAGAACGTTAGCAACGTATTTTTATCTTGCATCCAATTTATATCATTTTTAATATTAGCATAGTTATCTCTGAGGAACTGAAGTATTTTTTTTATCGTGTGTAAACAAATTTAGCATATTTATCGCAACTCGCCAGAGCGAGCGAGCGAGCGCGCGTTTAGTTTCTATGCCGCCTCGATTTATTCTGTCGAAATAAGAGTTTCGATCCGGCGACTGAAATTTGAAAAAAACGGTGTGTTTTAAATTGCAAAATAAAATTCGCCGTTATTATATCATACACCGAGCGCCGGCAGAACGCCCCTCTCTCAATTGAATTTTACTGCGCGCGCCGTCGGACCGACGCAAAATGGCCCTCGATAAGTCTAATGGAAAATAATTTTCAATTACCGGCTGTTTTATTTGCGCAATCCGCGGCCCGGGCTTCGCTGGATACGAACGCGCAACTTGGATATTCAAGCTGTTCAAATTATTTTCGCCGTTCGATAACACAGTGAAAACCACAGATTGCATTATCTCCGCTTAGATAACCGATTGAACGAAATAAAATATCATCGACGATAAGAGGTTCCTACTTGCCCTCGTGCGTGAACGCGGTTCTAACATGCAAACGAAGAACGACCGGTAAATCCGCGTACCGCTGGTACGAACGACAAAACAAATAACAACGACGCCGCGAGGAGCGTACCGAGAGGCTGCCATAAAATTTTATTCGGACGTGTAATATCCGCGCGGGGCGGGCCGGGGAAGGGGGAACGTCGATCCGGCGATTAATTCCGCGAAAGCGAGTGTATCTTAGATCTTCCTGAAGGAATCTAATTGCCGAGCATTGACAGCGAATTAACCAGTCGCTCGAAAACGCCACCGTAACATGGCGGGGAAAAGAAACGCGAACGTCGGAGAAAACTCGTCGCCCCGGCGAGGGATAATCACGTCCGATCGATATCGATCGCCTTGGAAAAATAAAGGAGGGGGGGGGGGGGGGGGATGGGTAAAAAGTCGACTCGAAGATTGGAGAAGAGAGAAGAGAGAGACAGTCGGGTGCGGGATAATATCTCTGTTGTATCTCCGTATACCGATTGTCCGGCAAAAATACGAAGAAACACGTGCAGTCGCATCGACAAAACGGAGAGAGAGAGAGAGAAGAAGAGCAGACGATAAAAGTGGGTATCGATCGAGTTGGAAAAATGTGGAAAATCACATGTGGAGAAGGGGGGGAAAGAGCGAATAAAGAGGTAATGGGAGGTGGAATGAACCAATAAGAAGAAGAAGAAGAAGAGGAGAATAGAAAGAGGGAGAGAGAAGAGGATGAATGGCAGAGAGCGGCCAGGAATCTGGGAAATGCAGTGTCGCTTTTTTCTGCAGTCGCACAAAGCCGACTTACCGGTTTCTTGACCTCCGCGTCGCGCGCGAATATTTTCGGTGTCATTATCGCGTCATTCTGTAGCGAACGCGCTATTGTGGGGAAACGGGATGAAAAAGACGAGAGTAAAGGGGACGAGGGGACCGTCAACGATCGTTCACGGAATCGCTCCTCTGGCAACAGTGCGTTAGACAGATTTTGCAACGCGAACATTCCTTCATAGAATGGAACGAGCTGGGACTGGAAACCAGCCGTTTATTTTGTGAGCGAGAAATGAGCCATTATATTTATACTGATGAAACCAAATATCAGTGCCCAAATATTGGTACCCAAATATTAGCAGATGCAGGTATAAATTTTTCTCTGAAGAAAGTGAGCGTCAGTGTTTCGAAGCAAACCTGCGAATATCTCGATGACTGAGATTCGAAGACACGAAGGCACTAAATTTTTTTTTACCAATTGAAAATAAATCAGAAAGAACTGTTAACTGAACGCGCGTATGGACCTTTTCCGTTAATAATATTTTATACGAGTGTTTGCACTTAGAATGCAAAGAACGCGAAAATATGTACTGGACGTAGGATGCTAAAAGATTTTGCTAAAAAGATTTTATGATCCTGTTATCATAAAGTTATTCTGGCGAATGTAAATTGTTTTCGCCGAGACAGTTTTACACCGCAATTAATTCGAATGAAAAATTGTCGATACTTTGAGCTGTTGTTACTTGTTTGAAAAAGATCATATAACAAAATCTACTTGGTCTCATTTTAAGACTTCTTCGTGCTTCTGTTTTTAGACATCCTGAATTCTTTCTGTCTCCTTCAAGATATTTTAACACCTCGTGGCAAATGGGAAAGCGTTGAAGAAACATTGAAAAATTTTATTCGCGACTAGATCCGTCACGATCTTGGAGATTGAAGTTTTCCACGAAACTCGATGTACGATTTTCCATTGAACTTTGAACGTTAGAATTACATCACAAAAATTCCCGACATTTCGTCGTTCAAAGTTCAACAAAATCGCACAGCGACTTTCGATAGATCGTTGCAGAAAGAAAATTTCAATCTTCGAAACAGTGACGGGTCAAGTTGCAAGGAAAATTTTTCAGCGATTTTACAGATGTTTGAGCAAAGGTATTCTCATCCTACGTGTCACGCGGTACAAAAGTAAACTTAGGGCGATCAAAGTAGCAGCATTGAATATTTTAAAACGAGACCAAGTAGATTCTCACCAAGTTACGACAGTTCAAACTATCGACAATTTTCCGTCACTGAGCGTTCGGTTTCATGCTTCTTGCTACCCAACATCTCGAAGCGAAGCAAGCCGCTGAGAAAATAAGGGATAAAACGCATTAGGAACGGGATAGTCCTTCTTTCGTTTGGTTATCGCGCGAAACGTCGAGAAACGGCCGGGAGATTGACAGGCAGATTTTCGTGAACAAATTGATCGCGATTCGACACGGGACAGTATCAGACTCGTTCGATTGTTGTCCCACGGACGCCTGCGAGACTCCGAAACTTTCTCGCGTTGCCACGTCGCGTCGGTTCGATCGCGGAAGACGAACGACGTCCATCGCGCGGAATTTTCAACTTTCGACCCATCGATCGAACTGTGGCGTCTCTGAAAGCTGAAACTCGCTCTCCTCTCCGAATCTCCGACGTTTCAACTCGTCTTCGTCGTCGAGTGGAGAAAACACGACGACAGCTCGCGAGAGGGGAGAGGAAGATCGCGTTCGGTTGTCGAACGATCGACGAACTCATCGGAAATCGCGATTCCGCGTAAACACGGTCGTAAAGGTCTCGGTTTCGGGCGGCGATCCCGCTAATTGCCGGCGAGAACGTCATAATTCCGATGTCTCCCCGACTTATCACGCACGATCAAACGAGTACTACTCGGCGATCGTACGCAGCACCTGGCTCATAATCGTCGGCTACGTCGGCATGTACAACCACCTGTTATTTGCATGGCTCGATATGAAATCAATTTACGACAAGGCTGCGAAGAGGCCAGGCTCGTTTCGTCCAGTTCGTCATAAACATATCCCCCCCCTCTATTCCCGGTGCTTGATTAAGATACCCAGTCGGGTCGGCTTGTTCCCTCGGAAGTTATTGATTCGGCGCGAAAGTTGGCGAGCCTTAGTCGGCGAGCTTCTCGATCGCGAAACGTAAAAGTGGCATAAAACCATTCGACAATGTCCGAAACGAGGCGATAATCGTACCTAATCACGCTGCGCGCGTGTGTTTTTACTCCTCGCCGTGTATTGAATTGCCCGTCGACAGATAATCGTTACTTTACTCTCAGAGTAAACTTGTGTAAATTCCATTTTCCTGGCAATTTTTCGAGAGCAATATTTCGCTCGTCGTTTAATTACACGAGCCCCGCCGTCCCGCTCTACAGTCGTAAATCAAATTCGAGCATCCTACGACTAAAACCCATTGCGCGGACCGTAACGAGTGACCAAGCCGTATACAATAACTCGTCGCTTTCTTCTTTCGAACTCGTCGGATAATAATTACAAAGTGAAGAGTAATAAATTTTTATACAATAATAAATTACAATAAAGCGAATAATGATAAATTATTACTTGCTTTGCCTGGGTGTCTAAATATAAACTGAGAAAATGTAGCACCGCACGAGGTTAAACGGCTTCTTTGTCAAACTCTGGTCCGCACGGTCGTTGGAAACAAAGTGAAAAACCTCGTGAGACACTGTAGCAGAGGGAAAGAAGGAGGTTGAGGGAAAGAAAGCGGGGCGCACGGGGGCAAGGAAAGCGGATCTCGGAGGATTTACGAAGCGGCCGGTGCACTTTGCAGCGGCGCGTGGAATCGCGGCGCGCGGGCAAAAACGGGGCTGAATATGACCCGTCATAGTGGCTCGCATTAAGCCGCCTTCGATAATTGGCGACCTTCGCCTCTTCCGCGAAGGAATGCCCGCGGAAGGTTTTGCGCGGAACCGCCAAAGCGGTGGCAGGCCTCGCTCTTCAGCCAGCGCTCTCTTTCCGCTGGATCGTGATATAACCACCGGGCGGATATAAATAATATCGAGGGTAATTACCGGTGGTCCGCCACGTCCAAGGTGCTGGCCCTGCCGTTCGCTGGAATCTCTCTCTTCTTTTTGTTTTCTCTTTTTGCTCTTTATTGCCCGGGCCAAAGGTATTTTTCGTGATTTGAAACGAAGCCACCAGCTAACGAATGTTAAAGAAACGTTCCGGATGAGAGGAACGAAAAACGGACCTTTCTCGTCGTTTGCCATTTTTACTTTTTCAAAGGTGAACGATTTGTACTTACCATCGCTTTACGATTGATCAATTCAATTAATGCTAATTACGATTAATTTACCATTTGTACTTGTTTACTTTCGAACTGTATCGTGTAATTGTATTTCTTTTTCATCGCCATTTTGACCGCGCTTTTGCAAATATATATTTTTATATTTATATATTTTTACCTTTGCATTTGGGAATAAGCGCATGTTCGAAGCAACAAAAAATAATTTGTATAGTGAGAGTAAAAGTTTATGCAACGAAACGGTAAAAAATTAAGCTTTCCCTTGAAGAATTTGCTGGCACTTTTTTGCTGCTCGTCTTCTTTGGAGTCGAAATGAAAAGCTAAAAAAAAAAAAGGAAGAAAAGACGCGCCGTAACAAGTTTCTTTGTCATTACTTACTTAAAAATGGCACTATTTGTAAATGGTATTATTTGTAAAAATGGTATTATTTGTAAAATAATTGACTGTGAGCTCATCGCGATGCGAATGTACTTGATATCCAATTATTTCAAATTGCGAATTGCACTCGAATGAAAAAAAGAAAAAAGTGACACCTGGGGAATTCTCTGATTATTTTTAGAATTGGAACGAAGGATTCCCAAATTTGCTTAAGAAACGTTTTGTTGTCCCAAGTGCTGTTGACATCTATAATGGATTTTAGAATGGACTGTGTTTTAAAATATTTAACAGGCCAAACGATAAAACTAGATACTAGAAACTGCGCAATTGTAAAATCGATCAGAGAGAACACGAGCGGAAATAATATCAGATTTAGGAAATTTTTCAAAACTTAATCATTCGACACGTGGCTGATGAACGTCAATCGACATTATACGTTATGATATTTATATTTCCCGTTTCTAATCGATATGCGCGATTGTTCTTGGCGAAATGCGAAGTAGTCTCAGCAGACGGTTATTTTGAAATGAAAATAAAAATTCAAACGGAGAAGCGGAAGCCGAGTCGATGAATGGCAGAGAATTATTCGTCTATTAATTTGCAAGTGTATAATCATTTCTCAAATCGTAGCGTTCGATTGTGTGTATATGTGCGTTTGCCGATCGAAAGTTACATTGTCGTCCGATTGTAAGATTATTTACGAGTTTGTCAGTGATAACCGAGGACCGGCCTTGACCCCCGAAGACCGGCAAACAATTTCACTCGGCGCTCGATCGGCATAACGATCCTCCGTGAGATCGCGGTGAATCGCCGCGATGTAAAATTTATGGTAACGAGCCGGTAATTATCGATTCGCGAAATTGATTAACCTCGCGGAGGCAAGATTGATGACAACGCCGTTGAATTTTAACCCGGGTCGCTCGTCGCTCGTCGTGTCACTCTTTCTTTTTTTCCAATTAACTTAATTCGTAGCCGCGAACGGAAGAGCCAGTGCTCCTTCTCCCTGCCCCCGCCGCTTCCCCGAATCGGAATTTCAATTTTAACCACGACACGCGATACCACGTATAGCGATTACCTACTTCCTAATCAAATTTTGGTATCACCAACCAATGCGTCGCCTCGGAACATTTCATTTGTTGTATCGCCTCGATTCTGAGTCAAAACAAGCTTTGGAAAAAAAATGCGAGATAACGCCTCGCCGTTGCATCGGAAAATATTTACCCTCGACGATGATTAATTTTCGAAACTGAAATTGGTAATGGTGGAGGTGCGCGCGCACTGTGCGACGCTGTCCTCTTTTCCGGAGAACAAATCGGCATCGAGGCCTCGCGCGCACGAGGAGGAAAAGTACAATGACGATTACCGGTACAAACGATTCGCTGGCGTACGTTTGCGAAGCTTTTCACGACGTAAAAGCGCGAGCACGTCAACGGGCGTCTCTTTGACACGGGCTGCTTTTAAATTGTCGATTTTTCGCGCGTCGCGTCGTTTTTATTCCCGATCGAGCGCACCTTCCCGCGATGCTAAAATCAGCCCAACCTGCGCACGGAAGATTTGAACGAATTGAGTTGACGATACATGGGCGCATCGCGCATTAACGCGAGACTTGGTAGTGGCGCGAGTTTACTCGCGATTGGAGGATCCAATGACTCCGGCGAAAGTCGATGAAAAATCCGCGCAACAATAGACGTCATAAAGCAGTCGGCTCTCGCTTCTTTTTCTCGAAACGTGACGAAACTGACTTTACGAGCACTCGCGGAACAATGTCCGATCGCGGAACAATTATACGCTTATTCATCGCCCCTTGGCAACTGGGCGGTAGGAGGGAATACACGCCGCGGGGGAAATAATTATAGAACGGCCGTTAGGAGAGAGAAACACGGAACGAGACTATCGCGAGACAATTACGAGCACGGAGTGGCTCTTGCAAAATAATTATGCAAAATAGCGAGGAAAATGGCGGCGCTGGTGCGTGAACCGATCGTCGGGCGAAAGAGAGGGACGAAGGATGTAATACACCGTGCCACGAGTCGTCATTAGGCGCGCTATTAATCATCTCTCGCGAGGCTGTTTCTCCGCACGTGTACGAAACAGCCTTGTTTTAACTACTCCGACTATAGTGGCCCACTGTCTTAACATGCTGCAAGTAATATTTCTATTATTAACTGTCGCCGCAACAGTTCTTCGGTTGCGACTTTGGTTAGCCACCGCTCTCTCTCTCTCTCTCTCTCTCTCTCTCTCTCTCTCTCTCTGGGCTGTCTCTTAAAACTCGCACACACGCACGTGAAATTTCCAACTTGTTCGAACTGAAGTGAATAATAATGATGATGACGATGGTGATAGTAATAATAATAATATTTATGCACCTTTGGTCATCGTCGCTGTTGCTATCCGAAACTCCGAGAATATTACGCAGACGAAATTTTCGATCACGATTCGGACGGAAAACTTATTGAATATTGAAATTCCCGGGTCGTGCACATTGTAAGGACAATGTAAATTACGTAGCTTCCACGAAATATGCATAGAATTGTCGACGAAGATAGACCATTCATACGATTATAATCATTCTATAATTAACAATTATTTAAATCGATCGTCACCTTTGATCGGCAAAGTTTCCTATTACTTCCATTATTCATTAATCCAACCGCAGTTGTCGAATAACCACGTTTAATATTCCGATCCCGTATTAGTTATTTCCAAACGAATTGCCTAAATTCAACTTTTCGAATTAAATTACATACCTAAGTTTAAAGTTCAATATTTCACCGACAACCACAACCAAAATAAGAATATAATTAGAGCACAGATGTTCTTTTGTTTTATTCTGTGAACAATGCTATATTTTCAGATTTATCATCGGTGCGATACTCTTTTTTACTCTCGTCCGCTCCAAGATGAAACGATCTCGTTGCTCTCGCGATCCTCAACACCGCGGAAAGTGCTAAACGGAAGAAATAAACGCAGGCCGTCGATCATCTTTCCCGAGGCAGCGATTCCGCGTACGCGTACCAAGAGCGGCATTATCTGGCCTAAATCTATCCACCGGCCGGTGTACGGCCATAGTGTCGCTTGTAAGTGGATACGCCTGGGACGATGGGAGTTCGGTTCACTCTCGCCTCTCTTCTCTCGTTCTCCATTCTTTTTCTCTCGTTGTGCCACGCTGGCCCACCCCCGCGCGCCTTACCAGGCCAGATTCATCCTCGTAACTTTCATTCAGAGAGCCGGCCGAAAGGAACTGCGGGGGCCCGGGCAACACCTTCCCCGAACCAGCCGCCTCTCCGCCGTCGCAGCTCTCGGAAATATCCGCCGACTTTCCCCCGTTCTTCCAGCTCGCTCGCCTCTTATCCCGCGAAAGGATCGCCGAACCTTTGCGAAACGAGCGAAATCGGGCGAGAGCCAGCTAGGAGAAACATTAGCGAAACGCGGACGAAAGTTTGCCTCTCGAACAGATCGACGAGATTTCCGACGAACGTTGGCTGGAATTTTTTTAAACGCCCCCAATCTCTTGGGCATTATGCTCATTCGGGGGCACGAACAGCGAGAACTATTTTTCTAGCAACTAAAAGAGAAAAAGCCTTCGCTCGCGCGATCAACAAGTCGATCGACAAGAGGCGCTCGCAAATGTGGCTGTCGGAAGTCCTCTTCCGCCGTCGGATCGAAGGGTGGCTTTAATTCTTAAGGAGGGGGTGGGAGAAGGGAGAGCCGTTGGATAAGTCTCTCTCCAACGGCTGAATCTCGCGCGCGAAACTTTTCACAGGCAGACAGGGAAACCAATTTCGTACATCGTTCACTGGCATAGGTGAAGGGCAGCAGCCCAATTGGCTCGGCGCCAAAGCGAGCGTTTCGACGCGCGAACAGCGCCGGGACAACTTGTTTCAGGCCTGCGTCCAATGATCAGAGGGGACGTCATAATATCGGTGCAGTCGCGAATTGCCGTAAATAACCATTACTGATCCGCCGCCGGCGAAAACGATGACTCAGATTAGCTCTGCTTGAGTTATCCAGCGAGGGGATGCAGATCTTTTCCTCCTTTGTATCAAAGACGTTCTGTCGTCGACCATCTTTTCTTTTTTGCTGTTAAAGATTTCGTTGTTGAGCCTTCTTTCGCGCGATCTGCTCTCGAAACGAGCAACGCGAACTCGCTGCGGAAGAATGGTTCATTGAGCGTTTCTCGTTAGTTTATTGGACGGCGGGAAACTTTCAGCTTTCAGGATGTGAATAGATTATCTATTTCACGCTAAAAATTACTTTAAACTACCTATCTTTTTTTTTCTTCCATTTTTTAACGTGCAAGATTTCGTTATTTCGTCCGTACAGACAGAGCGAAGAATGTTCTCGCGAACTTACCGTTCGGTTCTTGCGCGTCGTACGGGCGAATGGTTCGTTCTCTCAGTATTTCTCGCTATTTTATCGGACAACGAACGAGTTGAAGAAGAAGAGAGAGATTATTCAATTATTTCCCGCTGAAAACCACTTCAGATTACTCGAGCGATAATTATCCTTTCTTTTTCCTATTTTTTTTTACGGTTGCCTTAACCTTAAAGTCGTTGAGCATTTCGCTGTTTAGCCCGTATCGAAAAACAACGAAAGATTCCTGTTTTTTGTGCTTTCAAATGAAAAGATCGCCTATTTCACGATAAAAGAAAAACCACTTCGAGTTACTCCGGCGATAATCATCTTTCTTTCTTTTCATATTTTTCTGCGGTTAAAGATCTCATTATTGGCCCTTTCGCCATGTTAAAATGATCTCCCTGAACGTATTTCATTTATTCCAAAGTATTTCATTTACTCAGAGATATCAAACCGATTCCGCGTCGCACAAAAGAGTCTGGCGTTAACGTGAGCCAGCGTAGGAAGCGTTATATTGGTTAGGAGCAGCTGAAAATCCATTAA
>KQ435964.1:81782-103377 GCA_001276565.1 Melipona quadrifasciata | reverse complement strand
GATGAAAGGACAGGGGTTGGAAATGGTGATTTAGGTTTTCGGGATGATTCCGGGAGGGGCGGGATCCCGGCTTTGTCTTTATTCCTTTTCGCCGAGGATCGCTGTGTACGCGCGTGTGCGTGCACAGGGAGGAGATGTTTATTTATGAAGGACAGACATATACCATATGCATGTATGTATGTATATGCGTTTTTCGGAAGGCTCGACGCCATTGTAAGAACACGCGTTATCGCTCTACGTACGCGTTTCCAGAGAAAGAAACCCCCGCTCCGGGCTACTTCCAGCAGATTCGAGCAAGATTCTTTCTTCAAGCAGAACTGCTTTATTTTCAGGCGACGTTGAATGTAAATTTGATCTATCGATCAATTTTTGTTTTTTTGCATCAATTTTAATTAATCTTGATCGATCTAAATTTCTGCAGTGTTTGACGCATAGTCAGTTTTTCAGTAACCTTTATTTTAATTGTAATTACTTTCGATTAATCGTACGTTTCTTCGGTTTTTATTACAGTTTGATTCATTTTCTCTGGACACCAGTCTTTCTCATACGTATACAAACTATCCGCGCATAAATAATTATCGTATCTATACCGACAAAAAGAAAAAGGGTGATTCGATTCATTTCACACGTATGAACAAACAGCAAAATTATGATACAATCGTGTTACAATCTAGTCTAAACACCGTGACAATTAACAATGATGAGAAAATTTGCATTTTCATTGTAAATATGCAAAACTGGAAATTACAGTAGCTTAGATTAACACTGAAGTTATCGACGTAACATTAACACGTGGCAAAACGTGTTAAATCGACAAACTATTGTATCAAAGCAGGGATAATGTCCAGTCTATTTGAACAATCGAATTACTCATTTCCATGGCGGTGAAACAAATATGGCCCCGAATTATTTACATACTTGGAACCAATTCGCCTCGTTTCGCGAACGGGTACGTGCAATTTTTTCCCCCGCTTCTTGCAAAGATTTCACTCGGTTGCAGAGATTCTCGGATACGCTTTATTTGTTACGTTTCACCGGAGCAAATCTTTGACCTCGTTACTGCTTGCATTTTCGAAAAGACAAGCCAAGGTCGCGCCGAGAGATTTCCATACTTCTTCGCGCCTTTTTTCCCCCGCCGCCGAAACGAAATAATCTCTCGCCGCAATGCGGCTTTGTTACGACTCGTTGCGGCTCCCAGAAAATCAGCGGACATTATCTCCGCTTTGCACGGCGAGACACACACCGTAAAACGCGGGGCCCCGATGCAAAAGATCGGTCGATCGCTTAACAAGGAAAGTCAGTCAGTGGCTGGCGGTGTCATTACCGGAACGCGAAAACGTGTCCCCGGACAGAACGCACTATTTCACGTCGCGCGGCTGAATCGTTATCCATCGGGGATAATGAGAAAAATCGGGGCCCGGCCGGCGTTCGTTAGCTCGCCCGTTCCTTTTCAATTTATAATCTTCGCGATTATTTACCGGTGCGTCATCCCGTTTAATTGAGTTGCCGGGGAAACCTCGCCGCCGCGGTGATTTACATGTCTCTGGTCGATCGATCGCCTCCATAATCTATAATTGACCGCCGCGAGCTGATCGGTGCCAGATACCGATCCCTTTACGCAACCCGGTCCCCCCCCCCGATCTTTCAGACGCAACGACCCGATGTGTGAAATTTTATTCTTTCCTTTGCGTTTGCTCTCCACGCTGCATGGTTAATTCCAAGTAATTTCCAATCGTTTGTTTCGACGTGCCCCGCAAAGGGGAGACAACTGCTCGCGTTCTGAATCAAAATGGTTGGGTTCAGCGATGTATTTGAGAAATATTTAAATCCACTTTAAATGTACACAACTGTACCAGTAATAATGCAAAATTGATGCAACTTCGTGTGATCTTCGAGGTAATGTGAGGCCTCTGCTTCTACAAGTGCAGAGTAAAAATTTCTTCCAAAGCAATTAGAACTTCATCGTCGTCTTAGAGACTGAAATCCCCCTCTTTAAGCAACGATCGCTGAAAACTTGCCGTACGATTTTCTTCTCGCCATTTTATCGAACTTTGAACGTCAGGGTTAAACGACGAAAATTCAAGAAACCCTGACAACCCCCAACGTATTTGCAGTGCCCACCACGAAACGAAACGTCGAGTTTCGTTCGAAACATTTTCTTCTACAGTTCGAGAGATAATTGCGTGGAACGTTTCAAACGTCACGTAAAAACGAAACGACGAAAACAATGCAAAGAACAGTGAAACTGCAGCAAGTAAACCGCGACGTCGAGAAATTCGGCTTTGAAACATCAAAAGAGCAATTGTGCTGCCCGAAGATTTACTTCTGGCGCGCGCGCGGAGAAAAGTCGAATACGCACGCGGAGGCGTCGGATTCCAGCGTGGAATTCCAGCCCCGTGGAAGTAAAAGGACCAGCGTGCCGCTTATCTCGTCGCGCGAATGACGGAGAACGCGGCGAGTAATGGGGGAAAAAAGGTCGACGGAGGGGGGGGGGATTTTTCGAAAGCGACGGTGAAAATCGACGCCGCGAAATTGTCGCGGCTGCACGCGTAGCTACGCTGGCCCGCCTGCGTGTTTCCGGCTCGCGAGCAAGCAGGTGTGCGCGTATGTACGTTCAAGCGTGCGTGCAAATCCGCCGTCGTTGTCCCGGCCTTCGAATACCGAACAGAACGGAGGCAGATCTTCCTCCGCCATCGCGATCGTTCGCGAACAATGTGATTTTTGCTCGATCGTCGATCAGTTTAAGATAAATTTCGAGTTTCGAAGTTTATTTGCTGGAAGGGATCGAAAAGTTTGACCCAAGTCGAGATTTGATCTAAATTAGAGATTCGACCAAAGTTAGATTCAGCCTAAATCGGCGCTGAATTCATATTGTACAGTCGTCATACGAGATAATCGTTCGCGAACAATGTGATTTCTGCTTGATCGCCGATATCAGTTTAAGATAAATTTCGAGTTTCGAAGTTTACTTGCAATTATCATCGAACGTAGAAAATGAAGAATTCCTTGCTGGAAGGAATTTGACCAAAGTCGAGAGTCAACCTAAATTAAGATTTAACTTAAATTAGAGACTCAACCTAACACCTAAACGCTGAATTAACATTGTACAGTCATTATACAGCATGATCGTTCGCGAACAATTATCGACGAACTTGCGATAGAAAGTCTCTCAGTGTTTTCACTCGGGATACCAAGTTTCGAAATTTATTTGTCACGACCGAACGCAGAAGATGAAGAATTACTTCCTTGCTAGAATTGTAGCTTAACTCTAAAACTGAGCCATCAAATTTCCATCGAAGATGTCAATGTGAAAAACTGGAAAAGCTTTGTAGTAACGGCAACTTGCACAAGTTAGTCGTTTGAAGCTCCAAAAGTGCACCGTTTCATATCTAACAAAAGTCGAACATAAATTGGTCATTTTGATCACTTTGGTAGCTTGGTGTTGTCGTCGTTGAATTAATATAACAATAATATAAAGAAAACGAAACGCGAAAAATACGAGAAAGAACGGCCTAACGATCCGCCAACACCAACTAACTGCAGGTACATATACTTGCTGCATCGACGAGGCAGAAGCAAAGTGGCAAGAGAGTGGAACGAGGCAGGTTCCGTCTGCAGTGTGAGTTCCGACGGAACAAAAGGGGCCTCGTGAAACGTAGAACGATAAGTCGAGAGACGAGAAGAGAGATTGGCAACACCGGTTTCCCGATTGAACGCGACACCTCGTTCGAGGAATATCGCCGCGACCAATAACGCCCCGGACAGTTTGAACGTCGACCTTTTAAACTTCGTGTTGTTGCGCTCGTCTATTTTTTCTATTTTTTTTTTTTTCTTTTTTTTTCGACGGCAAAACCACGGCCACGGCGCGCGCGCGCGAGAGAGAGAGAGAGATAGATAGATAGAGATAGATAGAGAGAGAAAAGGAAGAGGAGGAGCGCAAGTGGCGTGGATCACGACGCGACGCGACGCGACGCAACCCGACGCGACAGTCGCAGCTAAAGCCAAAGCACGACGAGCCGTGGCTAATTGCCGCGTGCAACAAAAAGCTCGCTCGCTCGCTCGCTCGCTCGCTCTTCCTCGGCTGGGCACACGCGTGCGCCACCGTCACGCTCGCGTATTTTCATCGGCACGCACGCGAGCAGCATCTGTCCCATGCGGCGCGACTCCGCTCCTCGTGCCCTCGAACAACCTCCCTCCCCCCCACCTCCCGCCATCTTTTCCAATTTTCCTCTCCCCCTCCCGATTTCCAAATTCACGCTTCTGTTTCCCCTTTTCCTTTTCTCTCTCGCGTGATTCAATTAAAGGAAAGTACACGACGAATCTATCCTTTCTTTTCGTCGTGTTTTTCACTTTTGCAACGCGTCGTACTTTCTCGCCGGGTACTTGTTATCACTCCGGCTCGACGATTTTGTTTGGCGTTCGAATTTTATTTCTACTCCCGACGCTGCTCCGCGTTTGAACTGAACAGTCCGACGTTGCGTTATCATTTATAAATCGTACCGCAGAACAGAATCCTTATTCCTTCGTTTTCAACGTCCCCTGCCTCTCTGCTCCCCGTTCATTCACAGGGCGGGGGCGAGATCGATTTATCATAGCTGGATGGACGGAAGTGACCTTCTACGGAGGAGCCTCGTGGGCGGCTTCTCCCGGGGAATCGTGTTAACGAGCGCGTCGCTAAGCGGCTATGAAGCTTAATTTGCTTATTGTCGCGCGGTATTTTTCGCCTTTGCGCGACGAGGCGATCGCAAAGGCGTCGCGGTGCGAAGGTTGTTTCGTCGTCACTCGAAATATTCTTGGACGCCCGAACGCGAAGCGCGGATCAAATCGCGAAACGAACGAAGAGGGGAGAAAGGACAAACCTCGAGACGAAGAACTCGAGGAAACTTGAAGAAGAGAAATGCGAGAATTAAAGAAGATGGCGAGGAAAGGTTCCTTGACGTTGGAACTACCGACGAGCAAAGCATAAAATCTCCATCGGAGACGTTAAAGTAAAACAAACGGAAAATCTTTTTGTAACATACAATAGAGCACGCAAGCTTTATTCTTTTTATTTATCAAAGAGTCGTTCGTGTCTCCAAAATTACACTGCTTTATTAGGTACGCCCATGAGTAATGTCGTTTCCTGATACTAAAACAAGGATGATTTTGAAGTAAAATTTGACCTGATATATCTACAAAATATCCAACAGAAATAAAACGGTCATCCTCGTAGTTCTAGTATTAATTGAGTGAAAAATAATTGCAAAATTGTCCGAAAGGGTATTGCAAAACTGAAAGTGATCGCAAAGATGGTCGACAATGGTGGAGGTGCAAAAAAGAGAAGAATAACAAAGCAGAAGGAAAGTATTTCGAACATCAGGGAAACGAATGGCTGAATGGATGAAAAAATATCGAAGGAAAACTCCGACGTTTAAAATTACCTGGAGGTATAATTATAATTCTCGAAGAAACACGAAATCGTGGAACGCATCGGTCGTTCGAATTTCCTTCTCCTCGAACACGCAGTTGTTCCAACTCGCTGCGTTGCGTGCACGTTACCCGGCACTCTCTCGAGTGCTTGTAACGTTATGACTTAGGCTTAGTGCCTCGATCATTCCCCATGGGAGGCATACACCGCCGCGATGGAGTCCCGATGGAGTGCGTACGTACGTTGCCAGAGAAAAAAATAATAAACCGATCTGGGGAAGGAAAGAGGACTCTTCTCTGTTTAGACTTTGAGGGGGGATGTGGAACGAAGAAGTGAAGAATTTGATGAACTCCGGAATCCTATTGCGGTTCACAAAAGAAAAGAAAAAAGAGACAAAGGAGAAAATGTGATCTTTGTTCGACAGATCTGTCTTACTCATTCTACTTACTTAGTTAATGGGTTAACCTCTTGCGCGCCACGCACGTCGAAAATATTTGGCCGAAAATTGCAATATTTTCTCAGTTTTAAGTATATCGAAACATAACCCGGGCAAAACAAATAATATATTTGTTACTTCTTAGTAATTTCTATCCAGTGATGTACCGACGAGCTCAAAAAGAAGACGAGTTATTGTATACGGTTTGGTCACTCGTTATGGTCCGCGAACCATATGGTCACTAGCGCAAGAGGTTAATTTACCCACAACACCGCCGTGAATAATCGCGTTCGATTCGATAAGGCGAGTGATTCTCGTCAGTTTGAATCAACAGGTGAGAATTATCCTTGAAATCTCTGAAATCACCTCGCCTCGAGTGATGCAAGTCGATTTACTCGCCGATGACCGATTGAAAGCGTGAAAAAGTTGGAACAACTGCGGCACACGACTGACCGAGCGACCGGTGAACGACGCCACCCTTGGCCTCGTGAAGCACGAAGGGTGCTCCACGAGGCACTAAGGAGCCCGGAGCGTCAGCGTGTCTATTTATAAAAGTGCATTTCGGACGAAGGGGGGCACGCACAATAGTGACGCGCGTTCGATGCGACGGGGCGAGCGGCCGATAAATCAGAGGCGGCGCGGCGCGCGTAGATCACGAAGGCCCGGCTCTTCTTTTATTTTCATTTCGCGTGTTGAAAACGAAAATAGCGCGAGATACGAGGCCCCGTCCCTCTCCCGGATTCTTGCCCCGAGACACCCTTCAACGAGCGTTTCGCGTCCGTATTGTCGCGTCGTTGCCGGTTCTGACCGATTTTCGTCTGAGAAACTCCCTTTCTCGCCGATTCATCCATACGATTTAACTCCTTTTGTTTTTTTTTTCTTTTTTTTCTTTTTTGTAAAGTAAGAGGAACGGTGGTTTTATTTGTTTCCTTTTTCTTCCGCTCCGTTTGAAGAAATAAATTTTTTTCAAAGGGAAAAAGAGAGACGTCTTAAAGGCGAACGGCGCAATTAAGCTCGAATATCGCGGCGGTGGGTGTACGTGTCCCGGACACCGACGCCAATATTAGTTTCCATCCGCAAAACTGCCTAATATCCCCCTTCGCCCGAAGGTGAAAAAACAGGGCGGTGAGGGAAGATTGAAAGGTTCGGGGGGTTGCCGGAGTGTTTGCCAAGTAACGCGAGACCTCAAACGACGGCCATCCGTTTGCCGCGGCACCCCTGATTTTTCAAACCCTTATTGATATAATGTAATATTAATGCTGGAAACGCTAGTCCCGGCACGCTTACGCTCGATAAATATTGGAGAGAGTATCCGTGGCGAAGGAAAATACTCGCCTGCCAACCCGGGGAAATTCTACACCCGCGCTGGCCGGGAAAACCAGCTCGACGAAACGCTTTGAAATTACCGTGTTTTCCTCTTTCTTCGGGGATAATGGCTTTGATACATTTTAAATATCTTGCCGCTTAATGTTTAAGATGCTTCTTCGCCACTTTTGCAGTCGACGCACTGCGACAGGATGCGTCAAATTTTATGATTTTTGCTCGGACAAAGTTTGATCGAATCGAAGATTTCCACGTTTCTTTCGTACGAAAAAGTCTGTCGACGCGAGACGAAGCGAAGATGAGCGTTTAACCCTTTCGTTTTCAACTTTAAGGAATAAGCATCACTTATCGAAACCGTGAAATTAATTTAGGGTGTTCAAAGTATATGTGTAATTTTTATTTATTTTAAACGTTCAATTTAACAAAGTTGAATTTAAAATCTGATTTGAAATTATTATTATGACTCGATATTACACAAGTCAAGAGGTTAACTACCGATGGCTAAAGCATAAAATTTCCATCAGAGACGTCGAAAGTAAAAGAAACAGAAAATCTTCGCAATACTCATAAATATAGGATTTGTTTTATTTTATTTTATTTATCTATTTCACAAAGAGTCATTCTAAAAACACGCTGTTTTATGTCCTACAAAAATTATCGCTGTACTTGGCCATTTTGACCATTTCGACTGAGTTCCAGTGTCAACTGACTAAAAGAAACTAAAATGTTCCCGTAAGTAACGAAAGGGGAAGTCGAAGGTATCAAACTTTACGACAACCAGAAACGAAAATGACCGCCAGAGCGGAAGAAGTAGCACGCGATGCGAACGATCGACGGAGACGGCGTTCTTGTTTATTCAAAAAGTTGCCGGCCGTTCGATTTGATTTTCCTCGGTGAAAATTCAGGGAAGGGCGCGCCGTGCCGCGCCCCTCTCGTGGAACATTGTTAAGTTTCTTATGCAAAGGCGGATCGCGTTTACTCCCCCCGTATGACTTAATGGGCTGGAAAATTATTATGATGAAATCTCAGCTGGCCCAACCCTCTCGTGTAACCGAGCCGAGGAGTTATCCCCCCTGCCCCCATAACCTTCGTCGACGTTCCAAAGGGGTTGTTCGCCGATCGGACGACTTCCATTCTTACGCAACTTCTCGCGACGCATGTTAAGCTGCTTCTCGTCGAGCGAAGCAAGGGTGCAACGAAATTATGGCGTTTCTAACGGCGTTGTTACGCTGCCGCGATGGAAATTGCTCAAGTTCCTGATTGTTTTCCGGCTTACTTACGCACGAGAGGATCGCGTGATTTTCTTTCTGCTCTGTTTTGTACTGCTATTCTTGTCGTGTATTGTTGTACATAGAGCGTCCCGAACTTGAACAGTCAAACTGCTTGATCTACGCACAGAAAGGAGAAAAAGATGTGCAAAATTGGACGCCAAGTAGCTTACGAACAAATATCGCACACATGAAATATACAAGTAGTGACGTATTTTACGTTGCAGTACATAGGGGATGTCGTTGCAATAAAAAAATAATTAGCTTATTGTCGGCGAACAATTACTGATAATCGAGAATTTTACTGAAATTATGTCTTTAACTCTTTCTTTCTACTCCACGTGAAGTGAATAAATCTTTTGTTTCAAAGTAAAAATCAAGCGATTAAAAAAAAAATGCATAGCTAGGTACATATTTCATAGTATTTCACAATATTTGTTTACAAGGTGTTTCTGACTTTATACGTCTTCACTTTTTCCTTCCTTTTCTTCAGATCAAGCCCTCGCCGTTTGGGACACCTTGTACACAATTACATTATTTTACATAATTTACATCTGTATTAGTAGATTGGCCAAAAAGTAACTGTGTTCTTTTCTGTGCAAGTGAAAGACGAATTTTTCGTGGCAAACAAAAACTTTTGTTAATATGTATATATTGATCATTCTGTTTGATCACCTTTCGCCAAAAAATTCTTGCCTTTTTCGACAAAAAAATGTTCCAATTGATATCCTCATTAACAATGAAATTTAGTTTATAGAAAAAACCAATTCTGACACCATCAGAGTAATTTATCAGATAATTTTTTACGAGCTTTTACCCTTTTCAAAACTTTAATTTTGCATTTTCTTTTTCTAACACAAGCTTCAACAATTAGCAGATATTCGGATATTACAAAATGAAGTACAAAATGGTCACACTTTACACGTATCTGTCTGTTCGAAACATAATCTCCCCGCGGTCGTCGTAGATTTTCTTTATGACAAGCTTCAACAAACTTCGACAATCAGGTTACAGAATGAATCTGTTTGAAGTGAAATTAATTACACGCACGTCCATCTGTTGGAAAAAGAACCGCACAAGAACCTCTACGCGGGGGTGGTCGTAAACGTTCCTCGAGACAAAATTGTTGCATCCTTCTCGAAATCGTATTTACATGTCGGATTTCGTTTCATCCTACCAACTTCAGCATCCTGCCAGAGATGTAAATCCGATCTTAACGAAGCCCCAATCATCGTCGTATTTCACCGTCGCGAAAGCGTCGCATAAAAGTCGCGTCCGTCTTTCCAAACCAGGAACGCCGCGTTTCCACCGTGACAAAGTTCCTCGCGAGGAAACGGTGATTCTCAACCGGAGCGGCGCGAGATCACGGTGCGAGGCTTTCCCAGATCGATTCGAAGCCGAGGACGATCGCCGACAAAAGTTGACTGTTTCCACGCCTTTTGGAAATTTTGGAAATTCGTTTTGGGACGAGTCACTGGACGAGGCTAATTGTCTTCGCTGATTACCGACCCGAACGAGACGCGATCGAAAATGCGGCTATCTGGCTGCTACGCGTATTCCGTAACACACGCGCGTTTCTGCGGAGTACGTACTCGAGCGTGTGCGCGTGTGTGTACGTACGTGGAGTCGGCGGGCAGAGAGAGAGAGAGAGAGAGAGAGAGAGAGAGAGAGACAGGGTGAGCCGGGTTGCGCGATGAATTACGACCGCTGGGCCGGCGAGCTAGCTGCACCACTAAAATCCCGGCTGATATATTATTACGTATTATTGCTCCTGTTCGGTTATTTATACCCATATAACATAATGCCACGCGAGATTCCGGGAAGTCGGCGATACGTTACCCGCTCGCTCTCTCGCGGTGTTCCCCCCCGGGATCGGGACCTCGTTTCCCCCGGCATCGGTCATAACTTAGAATCGAGCCGCGAGCCGAGCCGTCATCCGCGAGCTTTCTAACCCTTCCCCCCCCCCTCCCTCTCGCCCGAGTTCGACTCTCATCTCGCTTTCGACAGCGAAGATTCTCGAAACGAGATCGATCGGCTGGAGTCGCGTAAGAGAGAGAGGCGCGTGCCAAGAGAGAGGTGAGAGCCCGAGCGTGTAAAAACAAACGCGCCCCCGAATAACTCCTCGCCACTCTGAGCGGCTAGAACTTTCAAAATCCCCGGTGTTATCGCCGGCAAACGAGTCAGGTATGCAAACGAAAATAAAGCGGCCTTTCTTCAGGAAGCGACTTTCGGTCTCTTCTCGTTCTTGGGAGAACATAGACAGAAGCTCGAGAGAGAGAGAGAGAGTCGGAATAAAAACTAATTTCCCCCGGTGCGAAAAGAGCCTGGTAAACACCGGGCGCGAACGCTAGAGTAATTTATTCCAGCTTTCAGTGCCGACAGACCTGCGTTTTTCGCCGAGTTTATACTCGGGATGATAAACGATTCGAGCGCCAAAATTAACAAACCCCGGTTGTTCCTTTATTCGTCGTTTGGACGGCACTCGGGCCGTTCCGATCGAAAAATTCGAACCGATCGGTGCTCTCTCGCGGTTCCATTAACTCCTCCGCTCTTCGAGAAAGAAGAAGAAGAAGAAGAAGAAAGAAAATGCCGGACCAATTATCCATCCGGTGGCAACACAATGGCCGATGGTGCGCTGGAATGGTTTTGGCTACGGCGAGATATAATCACCCGAGACCTCGCGGTACGGATCTGGAAGCAGGGGAGGAGAAGAAGAGAAAGAGAGCAGATACATATATACGCGAAGGGGGATCTCGTAGGAGGCCAGGGAACGCACACGTCGATCCCGCGGTTTTTATGAGGAGAGGATCTCCGGCGTTACGACTGGAGATCTTCAAATATTTACTCGAAACGCGGACGTCCTTCCGTCGTCGAGTAGCGGCCCGATAAACGTCGAGGCCTGGCCGCCTCCAGACGACTTCTGGATTTGTTTTGTGACTTCGTTTTAACCGCACGTGCTATGGAATTTCGTCATCTGGCAGCGGGCTGCCCGGCCTGTCTTTTTCCACAAGAAAACGGCTCGGCCGGTTTCTTGCCCGCGTCGCGCCGCTTTGCTCCCATCGCGTCGCGTCTTTATCGTGACTCTGGAACGCTTCGCGAGAAACCCGAATTCTGCGCCACGCCGCGCCTTTCCTTACCTCGCCCCCCTCCTGTCACTCCTCTTCGTCTGTCGCTCCTTCGTTTCGTTTGATCGGCCCGTGATTGATCGGAACATCAATAGACACGCAGCGTGACCCACTTTGCGTTTACAGACGCTTGCCATGACCAACGGCGACGATATTCAGCAACTACGCGACGCGGAAATTAGAGAGAAAGGGAGAAAAAGGAAAGCAATACCGAATCTCGCGCGTAATCGTTTTCTGCAATTCGAAGACGCGCCGCGATGAATAATGATAATCCCCGCACCCGGTCGGCAGCGCTTCGCGAACTATTTAAGCGTCCCGAAGTAGAATCTAATTCTACCCGGCCACAATTTGCATTAACTACGCCCGGCCGTAACATTGTTCTCATTTCCCCGGGAACGCATAATTTATACATCGGCTATTTTTGAGCGGCCGTGTCGCGGGACCGTGTCGATGAACTTGTTCCAAGTCCAACCGGGGAGAATCGACCCACGAGAAATTCATTGCGCGACGAGTTTCCTCCTTTTCGACGGAGCCTAGCTCTAACCGGAGAGATTCGACTCTGCCTCAACTCCCATTAATTGGCTTTCTTTCCATTTTTCCCTTTCCTCCTCACAGCGGGAAATTCGTCTTTCGGTGTTTCTAATATTCTTCAAAAAATTTTGGCACTGGTATTCTCGAATAATTTTGGCACTTTTGGCAGATTTCTAGTTTAGCGACTTTTCGCCATTTCTGCCTATCGTAGTTTTTTTTTCTTCTTTTTTAAGAACCGTGCAACTCGCCCGATTTCAGCGACAAAACAAATTGAAGAAGCTCGTTAAAGAAACGAAAATAAGCGAGATTGGGAGAAACTAGAAATTTACCGCATTTTCTTTGACGATTGGAACGAGAATAATTTCGCTGTTCGTTTCTTTAGTTTTTCGAAGGCGAAACCTTCGTCTAAAAATACGTAATTTTGCAGGAAAAAGAGAAAGGGAGGGCAGGAAAAAATCGAGACGACGTAGATCGACGGTGGCGGAGTTTCGCCGATGGCGAAGCGACGATTTTTCCAGAGTAAAATGAACCGTTCTCGTCGGTTGGGAGAAATACTGGAGCGCTATTGCGGGCGGTATTGTGCGATCTTTACGGTCGATTTTCGTCAAAACTTTCGGCCGGGTAATCCGTCCGATCGTAAAATCCTGCGACGCGTGTCACAACAGAGAACTGCGATCGCAGGTAGTAGTCCTCCCATTTTCAGTTTGCTTTCGCTCCGTGACAGCCGTGAATTACGATGACGCTTCGGCCTCGAGGATCTTGCTTACCGTGAAACACTCGATGGTATTGTTCAAAGAAACACCTCTGCACCGCAGCTCGTCATCGCGCGGATAATAAAATAAACCCGCACGATCATTACGAAATCGGGGGAAATCGGCTTGAATTTAACACCTTGCGCTGGCAACTGGTTTGCGGACCATAACGAGTGACCGAACCGTACGCAATGAAATCGTCGTTTCTTTTCCTTTTGAACTCGCCGGTACGATATCACTGGATAGAAATTATTAAAAAGTAACAAACTTGTCGCTTGTTTTGCCTGGGTTACATTTAAATATACTTAAAACTGAGAAAATGTTGCAATTTGGGAGAAAAAATTCTTGACGTGCGTGGCTGGTTATTCCAGCGCAAGAGGTTAGAAACTGTACAACGATACAACGATAACGACGATTACGTTGCGTTCCCGAAACGAGAGAATCGCCAACACGGCGACTTTTTACGAGAGATCGGAAACAGCTGGTAAACTAGAGAGTCATCAGCTGTGTTTCGCGGAACGAGTGCGTTCTAACTTTTCGGTTAAAACGAACGTTTTTTCATTCGAACAAATGGGACCGTCAATTCTTGTCGCAATTAACGCCCACGGCTCTTTACGAGTTGCTGAAAAAAAAGAAAAAAATTTCCGCCACCGGCTTGGAGCATTTTTTCTTCGCGGTCGCAACCCCCTTTCGAGCTCGCCCAGCCTGCTGGCGATATTTACATCGGTATATTTAGTCCGACGCCCACGTTCATAACAGTTTATGTCCGCTATCGCCGCGCTTTTGTCGCTTCTGCCGAGGGAAAAAAGTCCGCGGCCGTAAAGAGGGCCGGCGTTGACAGCCACCCAGCCTCGATTTTTCGCCGATTTTCCTCAAACCGATTCTCTAAAATCGAATTCATGTTGCAATATGGTCGGAGAGCAACCGCGTGGTGAAAGTTCGATGACCAATTTACCGATTTCATTTCTCCCTTTTCCGCAGGTACCAAGTTTTCTTGCAGTATTTGGGTACTTTTGATACTGTACGCAATTTTATTTTGTTTTAAGAGTTCGTACAGTTTTAATCTATAGTATAATTTAACAACAAGCACGCTAAATGTGAATATATTTAACTAGAATACGGGTTATATTATAACAAATTAAATTATTCTCGTAGGTGGTAATATTTGTTAAATTTGAAAAATTTTATAATAAAATTTGCTTTTCGTAGATATTTTACTGTAACAATATGCACGGTGGCAATTTCCAATAATCACTCACAAGCAGTAGAAAAATTTAAGAATCAAGAAGAATTTGTGTTTCAACGGGATATAAAATATTTCATACATTTATAATATTTTTAAACATTTTTTAAACACGAGCGTGTTCTTTTTTTTTTAATGTCATTGCACTATACTTGCAATGTGTCGATACTTTTCCAAATGCTTATATTTATGGTATTATTATCGTACAAATCAACACTGGATAAAATTGCTAATATACATGTTACTTTTATACGTGCTAAACTAGTTTTATATCACTTGTTTTCATAAAAATGTCAAATTTTCACGAAGATGAAAGCATAGTAGACGTGCCTACCTACTTTTGACTAGTTTTGCAGAAATTCTATACTGACGCTTTACATTTACATTTCACGCAACTCAATCGAAATTGTCACAATTAGAGGCTGCTCGAACCTCTTATTTTTGCAAAGAAAGCAAGTCTCTCTCTAGGTGTACAAATATCGATACATTGATACACTAAGAAGGAATAACTGTCTCGGACGAAACGAGCATAATTCCAGTGCAGTCCACTGCGACGTACAACACCTGTCCGTGACCGGCATACGCACGCCCGCAATTATCAGCCCCGGCTCGCCGTTTCGTATCATGGGAAATCGCGTCACGTACATCCGCATCGTATTACGTATATCGCCGTCGGCCTAACCACGAAAGCGTCATTAGAGACGATCACAAACCCATAAGAGCTTCAACCCGAGGATGCACTCGCGAATGAAGCAATTTGAAAAAGTGGAGGGAGCAAAAGAGAAAAAAAAAGTAGAAAGAATCTCCTCCTCTCAGAAATCAGACCCTCAGCGGAGGATCCAGATGGATCTCCCAGAGATTTATTTCCTCCCGCAACTGGAAGAGTTAGCGCGTTCTCTCCCACCGTCGCTGTTTCAACCTCTCTTTCACGCTCTCGCGGAAATGATCCGACATTATCGGGCAAATCCGGGAAACACGACGATCGATGAATATAAAGCGTCAAGATGAGATATCTTTTGAATGAACCGCCATGCGCACAGCCGAACGTGGAACCTTTGTTTCGCCGATTCGCCGGCTTTTTCGAACCGTGTCTTGCAACACTGTCGATGAGATTAGCGGTTCCCGCGAGACTTCCGGCGGACACTCGCGATAAACGCAATTATTCCACGGCGTTTGCACGGCGCGGAAATTTTTCCTGCGTACCGGATCTTTTACACCATCTTCCCATTCAATGAAAATCTCCGACAGATTTATCTCGAGGGGGGTTGGAGGGGGGGAGGGGGGGGAAAGCACGCCGCCGCCGCTCTCCACGCTTCCGCTAATTTTAGACGCGGATAAGTGGACAAGGGTGGCAAGTGGTTTGCTACAAATCTACGAGGCCTAACCAATTTTCAACTATTTTGCCGGCCTACCTACCCGTCGTACATACGCGCGCAACGTTTCCATCGTATTCTTTACTTTTCCGGGGCAATATTTTACGCGGCGTTGCCCCCGCCTGATATTAATATCTACCTTCAAAGTGAAACCTTTGTACGCGGGTTACGCGAAACGAGTGTCTCAAATTAATCGCACATTCGTATTTTGACGCTCAACGAATTCATAAATAGGAAATTTGGGTATATTAGACTTTAACACTTTCCCAGCCTGTGAGAGACTACGCGTCGTTTATCAGAACTACCTGCAACTCATTATAAAGAAGTTTTATAAATAATCAAACCAGTCGATATGACTGACTTCAGACTGTTGTTTTTTTGACAAATGCTGAAAAGATACGGATGTTCTTGCCAAAATTAACATTAACCTCTATTTATATGTAAATTAAATTAAATATATAATATTATATATAAATTAAACTCTTTTTCGAAAAAGAAACGCAATCGTATAAATTTATTTGTTTTAATTGTCGTTTAAATTACGTTTGATTCGTATGTCGGATATTTTGGCACGATCGATAGATATTTTCATTTATTCGTTTATATCGATACTCCAAACCAAAGTCAAGTATATTCCACAAAATTAAAAGGTATTTTTTCGTACGGAATTCTTTTAAGAAACCTGTAAATTTCGATCTCCGATTTGAATATACTTAGCGTATATCCCGAATATTAATGAAAGTCACTGTGTGCAAATGCACCTATGTATATATAAATAATTATACACCAGATATGAAGTAATCTTTCTTGCGACTCGATCGATTCCCATTGCCTCGCATTGTTCCGCCTTCGACTTGTATACAAATCGCGCATTAAATGGAAGTCGAGTTTTTTCCTTTTTTTTTTTTGCTTTTCCTCCCAAAGTGATTGGACAATTTTCGATCTCGAGCCGGTCCTTATAAAAAGCGCGTGTCCTTATGCGAACGCAACGATTCCTTGATACACGCTCGACTCCTAAGACAAATTAAGCATTCACTTTGTTTTTCTACTATTCCGTAACTGGACTGGGCTGTTTTGTTTCCCCAAACGAGTTCTATTTCTGGGTTTTTTTTCCTCTGGCATTAGAGACAGAGAGAACAGAGTCACGCGTGACTAATCGCTGCTCGACTGAACTCGATTAATCATAAGTTTGCTCCTTGTACAATGCGGGGAAAAAGTAACGTGTTTTTTACAGATCGCTCGAAAGTCGCAGGTAAAGAGAAGAATTCTTCACCGGAAGAATTTCAAGATTTTGAAATGTTGAAACCTCTTTTGAATTTCGAACTTTGCTCCTAGTTTTTAATTTAGATCGGAAATGCAAAGCACATAATATATATATATATATTGTCGCTTCGAGCCAAACTCTTTTCTTACTAAATAAGAAAGCTAAACTTTTTTACTCTACACACTCGTACAATATAAATAGCAAACGATACTTGAAGCAAACTTAAAATAAAACATCGCCAGTTTTTTAGAAAGGCAACTTGCTAGAAAATACCATGAGAGAATAACACGCGGAATGTTAACATTCTTCGTTCATCGAAATGCTAGGAAGAGAGAAGAGAAAAAAAATAGAGAGAGAGGAGAAAGGAAAGAAAGCAACGTTCGTGTAAATGACAGCAGGACGCGTTACTCAAAAACCCATCAATTAAAGCTCCATATAGTGTCGCATTACGGGGACGCTGGAAAAATAAGCGGGAAGACGAGAAACTCGCCAGTTTCCCAGTGAAAGCAATTGGAACGAACGACGACGAACCTCCTTTTCCCCCGCTATTGATAGACATCCCATAGGCAACGGGCAACACGTTTTTCCTGAAACACGTAAAAGTACCACGCACGTCCAAAAATAGGCGCGCACGCCACCACCGAAAACCGAGATTAGGCCCACGATTTTATTTACGGCCTCGTTACACGCCCGAAACCGTGAGCCAGCCACGCGCCACCCCCCGATTTCCGTGCCCCTTTTTCTTTCCCGTGACCTCGAGCCTCCTAGCGGACCTAGTTCACGCGGTATGGTTTCGCTACTGTCAAACTCTCGCTCGTATTGGCGAATCAGAGCTCTTTGCCTGCCGATTGGCTTGAATCACGTGACCCGAATGTCAAACTATCGACGATTAAATTGAAAAACTTGAACGCATCAGAGAAACGTAGCCATTTTTAGCCATTATGATATAAGGCTATAAAGTGGCAAAGGAATTCGAGGTGCAAGGTACAAGAAGAAGTTAATAATACGATAAAGAACATTATATAAGCTTCTATATTGATGTATTTATGTTTAAAAATGCACATTAACACGAGCTTCTATTGATGTATTTATATCAATACGGAAAATTGCAAATTGCTCATTTTGACCACTTTGGTTATTAAACTTCCAGTTAGAGAAAAATACTTTAAAAATACCTTTCAAAAGTTGTGCTCGAGCGAAAAATATCGAGTCAAGTTGATAAGTAGTTTGGTTATGTTTAGTTATGTTTGAAAGAAAAGAAGTAAGAATTCTGCAAAAAGTGATAGTTGCAAAATTGAAAAAGGAACGTGTTAAGAAACGAAGCTTCTATTGACACGTTTATATCTAAAAATACACGTTATAAATATACAGGATTTCTACGGAAAATTGCAAATTGCACATTTCGACCACTTTGGTAGTTCTAGCGTCAAACTTCCAATTGGAGAAAAATATTTCAATCCTTTCAATACTGATTAAAATACCGAGTCAAGTTGATAAGTAGTTTGGTCATGTTTGAAAGAAAGAAGGTATAAGAACTCTGCGAAAAGTGATAGTTGCAAAATTGAAAAAGTAACGTGTTAAGAAACGAAGCTTCCATTGACACGTTTGTATCTAAAAATACACATTATAAATATATAAAATTTCCAATTGCTCGTTTCAACTGCCACTTTGGTAGTTCCAATTATTAAACTTCCAATTTGAGAAAGACAATTTCAACCTTTTCAGTACCAATCAAAAGAGTCGTACTCGAGCGAAAAATATCGAGTCAAGTTTGGTTATGTTTGAAAAGTGACAATTGCAAAATTGAAAGAGACGAAGAAGGGAGACTAAACTAATCCAGCCAACGACGATATGTCCGTAACGATTCACCCAGATTCTCGAGGAAACTCGAACTCGCTGCGTAATACAGAGACGAACAATTAACAAGTTCGAGATGCAGAGAGGAGAGACCAAGCTCTTATCCTTCGCTCTGCGAACGTAAACAGGGAGAGAAATTTTTTTTTTCCTCGGTGGTTTAACATTTAAAAATAATCGAGGGTAATCTACAAGCAAAACGCGGCTCGAGGGGAATACGTCGGCTTGGGTGGCGGTGGCGGAAGGAAGTCGCGTGGCTAGATTTTCGGGAACAGGGAAAACAGAGAACGAGGCGGCAGGCAGCTGCTGCTACCCTTCCCACCCTCTTCGCTCGCTATGCCGGGGATAAACGCGCGGAAATGACGAGAAATCCTGCGTGGCCTGTCTATTAGACGCGCTCGTTTCTCGACTCGTAGCATCGCGCCGATTCTCCGACCGGAAGAACGCGAGAAATAGAAGCTTGCCACATGGAAAATCCTCCCTGACACCTGGAAACGAACGCAGGTCCTAGACTCCACTGTTCGTTGCCACAATTTCGAGACATTTTTTCCAAGTGTTTCGAACGTTAATCGCGAAGGCAAAAGTTTGTAAGCAGAGACTGCCGCTTCTTGCGTAGCGATTTTCGACAATAGTCTGGCCAAATATCTCGCGTCCGTTTAACAGATCTAATTCAACTCTCTAACAGAACTCGAAGGTTACTCGAACGTGTACGGAGCAAATAAAAATACACGTCGGAGCTTTGTCGGACAACCCCCTCAATCGGAGCGGAAATATTTACGAACGGCAAATCGCGATTGTTCGGGGGCCAAACCTAGAAACATGTTGCCAAACAATGGCGCGCATTGTCGCACAAACGTAACGCTCCTAACCGCTGACAAATTTTCCAATGCGCCGTTTCTCTCGCCGGCACCCTTGCGAGGATTTTCATTCGTCTCTTCATTTCGAGATGCGATGTGAGCACGGGGAGTGACAATCCACTCTGTCAACACTGGTCGTGCTCGTGTCCCTTTGAGCGCGTACTACTCATAGCGAGTGGAACAAGTCGGGATAAATAGGCTACGATCAGGCTGGAAGCTTGTCGTAATAGCAGTGCGATACTTTAGCGAAAAAGTGCGCACCTAGTTGTTTTTGGCAATGTCTTCGGGAAAGTAAAATCTGTTTCTACAAGTATAGTTTACTGTGTACAAAGAGCAGTTTCACAATAACGAGTCATGGAACAACGACACGAGTAATGTTAATTAAATGTTAATTGAACTAATGGTGATTAAATTCGAGAATCAAAAGGGGGCGTATTGACACGTAAGGGGTTCCTACCACTCTACGTATTTGAGCAGAAATATTTTATACAACGATTTAAAAACAAGCGTTCTTTCCTAATGACGACGCGACGTCGCTTCAAAATGATATTTCGCAATTTTTCCAACAACGTTGAACACTGGGATTACGAATGACGAATTTTGACTGTTTCTCGCATTTGTTGTTGTACAACAACTCGCGTTATTATCGCGCAAGATTGCACCACATTGAAATCGTTGTTCATCGAAAGAGAATTTTGCCGATTTCTTTTCTTTCAACAACCGTGTGTGTGTGTGTGCCGATGCAGAAATTCTCGACCCGCTGTAGACTCGACGGAGTCCGTTGTCGATCAATCGGGGAGCGTTAATGTGAAAAATTATTGCGAAATTTTTACCCGTTGCGTTCGAAGCGTGCGATAGTCGGGGGACTCGGCAGGGATCGGTTGGCCGCGAGTTTGTCACAATGGCTCGACGCAGAGGCGCAGCTTGCGTGGGCGTTGATTAGGCTCGGGCCAAAGGAGGGGGGGAGGGGGCAGCAGAGTCGTTTCTCTCCGTACCGATTATAAAATATTCCGCAGGTAGAAAGAGAGCGAAAGAGAGAAAGAGACCGGCAGCTAGTCAGGAATAATGGGGGATAATGGTGAAAAGACCGGAGGACTTTATCAATGGGAATTGGCGTGGTTCTAATGGGCACGAGCCTGGACAATGGCCCCGCCAGGACGGATGGTCAACGTTGGCCTCGTGTCGCCCCCACTTTTTGTTTCTCTTTCGTCCTGTCGATGGTCAGCTGCGAACACCCCCGCAGCTGCTCCGTTTGTTCGACAATTTTCGCCGGCCTGGCCGGCTTTTACTTTTCCTCTTTCTCCGCTCGGCTTGTCCTCGCGACAATCGCTCTCGAACGATAGTGCTCCAGCCATTAACCACCCAGGCCGGGGCGGGGGGTTTAAGAAAATTTCATCCCTGAGTGTGAAAAACGCCACGTGGTACCAAACGCTTCCAAAGTTTCGAGAATCGAAGCTATAGCACAAGAAAACGCGCCAATTTCGCACGCTTTGACGCTTCGACAGGGGACGATGGACAGATACAGTTTGAAGAGAGAGCAATTAGGAAAGCTATTCGTTTCTTGCGAAGGACGCTCAGTTTCATTCGAAATACTGTATCACCAAACGTAAAACGAAACAATTTATAATTCATAATTATAACAAATGTAATAAATATAATTTATAGTTTGCTGTGCCTCTCTGCTGACAGATGCGACGTGATTTTCTCTCAGTTCACACGATCTCCTATTTCGGTGACGATCGTAAGCAGATTACTCGATATTTCAATTTTATTTATATTTATCACGACGTGTTGCTACATTTTTATTCTCTTCTCTTTATATATCACGTCTTCCCGTAGAATAAATAAATGAAGAAAAACTCGTGTATCACCTTTCGGTATCATCTTTCATTATTAATCGATAGAATGCATGTATAGAGTATAAAATACAATACAAACTTATAACGATATGAGACAACGCTAAATAAATAAAGAAGTAAAAAAACTCTTCTCTTTTCGTTATTATCTCTCGTTAGTAATAAAGTGTAATACTGTGTAACGCGCACTTCAAGCGGATGGAGTGTACGTGCGAATAAACAAAACTGAGACGAAACACGTTGCCCTTAAAAACGTGCGATGTGGGAACGGAAAATTTGACGGGAACGACTCAATCGAATATTTCA
>KQ435964.1:61720-72711 GCA_001276565.1 Melipona quadrifasciata | reverse complement strand
TAGTGTCTACCCGGAGATAGATTAACCGTGTGCAACCGCGGCTATGCCTGGCTGCCGCCCCCACCGCCCCCACTGCCCCGTACAAAAGTATAATACGTATGTACCTACTATCGTCTGTCCTTTCCTCGCCGAGGAGAACCTTCCCGTATCCCTCCACTTTGTTCCGGTACCCCACTCCCGGGAGAGACGTGGCTGGGGTGGAGGACGGGGGACGAGGGACAAGTACTGCGCGGCGACGGCAACCGCGATTGCGACTGCGACGGATCGGCTCGACTCGACTCGGCACGGCGCTGCGAGGAGCAGCGAGGAGCTGCCGAGCGGCGGCGGTGGCGGCGGCGGCGGCGGCGGAGTAGGAGACGGAGGAGGCAAACCTCGGGCGGTGGTGGTTCATTACACGACACGAACACCTTAGCCCCGGTGAGAAAGTGTGCATCCACATGCACGCGCGAGTGCAAGCAGCCGCGTATGCAACGAGTAAGAAAGCGTATTAGGTACGCAGGCATGCGATCCCGGGTAAAGGAGGGCGGTCCGAGGAGACAGGTGCGAGCCAATCGCGGCCCGCCACGTGCAATTTCCCTCGGCGTCTCTCTTTCCCCGTTCATTTCTCATTCCTCCTCTATCTCTTCCCTGCCTCCCTCTTGTCTTCCGCCGCCTCCGCCGCCTCTCGTTGCCGTAGCCGCTGCCGCCGCCGCTGCCGCCGCCGCCGCCGCCGCCGCGCCGAACCGCGCTGCTAACTTATTTAAACGAGACTCGACCCCGTCACTACGTGTACGAATCCCTTTCGTATTCGGCACCGATGCGCCGTGACTCCGCTGCTGAGAGAGCAACGACCCCCGCAACGATTCTTCGCCCGCTGCTTTTATCGATCGGCCTCCTTTGTCCCGCGACCTTGTACTCCACAGGATGCACCAACCCCTCCGTTTCCTGGAAAAACCGCCTCCGCTCCTTTTGCTAATCGCTAAACCCTCCCTCACTCCCTCACTCCTTTCTGTAGAAACAGGTATCCGATATACCTGCCCAGTTGCATTTCCCACCTATCGAGAAAGAAACAACTTTTTCTGCTTAAACGGTTAGAGCGCAGAACCGATTCATTTCGAACCATCTCGTTTCAGTTTTCTCAGAGCGAGACTGATCCGTCCGACGCGTCTCCGCGAAATTAGCCGCACGACGGAAAATTAGCCTGCGCAGCAAGGCGTGCAGCGACGCCCGTAAATTTCAAGGGAGCTCCGTCAGTGGAGAGATCGAAGATTCCCCCGGCAGGAAGTGTCTTCCTGGCCGCAAGGCGTCGGCTCTCGGCTCTAGCCCGTGAAAGTCTAGCGAAGAAGGAACCTGGTCTGTCAGCCTATGTTCCTCCTTCGCAAATTCGTAGTTCGTTCCGAGTGAAATGTTTATACTCCTCGACTGGAGGAAGCTGGTGGTGGTGCTGTTTCTGCTGCTGCTACTGCTGCTGCTACTCCTCGGGACGTGAATTATGACTTCCGACCCATTTTCGCATTGTCGCGGAGCCCGGGGGCTCGTTAACCTCCGTTGGAGCGCGGCTTTTCTCCGGTTTATGATTTACTGCCGGGCGTAAATCATCCGGCCGGGGGCACCAAGGCTCTGTCCCCTCGACAAAAGTCGAGCTCGCTCGCTTTTGCCGCAAGCCGGGACCGTTGGTCAGCCTAACGCCGTTGCGCAACTTAGCGTCGCCTCTGACCTGCAGGAAGTTGCCCCGAGTCGGTCTTTCTGTCGCAACCACCTGCGCGCTCCTCGAAATCCTCCATGCGTCCTCCACGCGTTTGTTATATATATACATTCTATGTATCGGTTGTATTCTTCGAAGCTGATCGCTGGATCGCCGGAAATTGACTTTATTCGGCGAGCTCGAGATCGACGCGAGTCGCAAACGCGAGCTAAACTTTTTTTCTCGAGACAGTTTCGTAATGTTTCCGCGGTGAGTCCTCGAGAGGTCTCAGAAACTGTCGACGAAGCCGTACGAAATACCCGTGTTCGCGCCCGATAACGAGTAATCGAGTTAAAGCTGTTTCATGCCCGGTATAGATAATCCGCCGTAAGGTTTTATTCAGTTGACGCGCTCGACACGCCCAGCTGTTTCTTTGTTCGGAAAGCTCTAACGCTCTCCAGTATACTCCCTCTCTCTCTCTCTCTCTCTCTCTCTCTCTGCTGCTGCTATGTTTGTCTCCGTGAAGCCTCGTTCGCCAGTCGATCAATTGATAGCAAATTAACACGCTCTTGCGGCGAACGATCGATCTTTAATTTGTCACGATTGCCTCGCGAATCATCGATCACGTCGTTCGTCGTCGAATCGTGAAATTACACGAAACGCCGTATGTTTGCGAAATCGTTCGACGAGATAGGCCGGCGCTACGCTACGTCGATTAAACAAAAGCTTCCGTTTTTTCGAGTCGAGGCAACATAGTTGTCGAGAGATTGGTTTTCTCTTTCGGCATTCGAGGATGCCGTTGACGAATGTCGAGATTGATACAGACATTGGACCGTGCTGTTTTTCTTGGGAAATGTCCCGCGTGGAACACAGTTTGAGGCGGGAGCGCGCAATGGGCGCGATTCCTTTAATCTTGCCGACACAGAAGTCTCTCGAAATTGTGCGATTTTTAAAGATTTTTCGAAAATGACAAGTTCGAATCGTACTGGCTAAAGGCGCGAAAATTTTAACCAGTTTCCAGAGTGTCGATAAATAAATTATTTACCAGAGAGATTCCACGTGGACCGCAAAATATGAAATACGTATCGAAGCTTTCTGTTTTGCCAAAGTTGTGATGAAAATGACCAATTTATAAATTACAATTTTCGTCAGATACTTGACGAAAGTCGTAAGACAACGATTTTTGAAAATATAGAAATTAATTTTTTAAGATTCCCAAAGATTTAGCAAAATGTGCAAATAGAGAACTTCGTACACTCTCCACTGTATTGCAAAGTTTCTCCATCTTTTTATGACTCGAACGTCTCCGGTAAAACTTTTGTGTTCGAGTTCTCGTCTCGCGGTCAAATTCCGAAATCTCAGTTCTCGTTTTCGAGTCGGGAATTTCCTTGCGGAAGGAAGAAAGAAAGAGAAAGGCACGAGCAAAAGACGAGAAAAGAAACGTCTAGACGCATTCCAGGGGACCGGAGAGAAAGAATCCATCCGGAGGTTGAGAGTTGACACTTTCTTGCCTCTCGAGGCAAGAGAGACGGAGAAGACTGGGGAAGAAAATCGAAAGCGGAACGGCGTGGAGCGCCTGTTGTATCAGCCTGGTGGGCCGATTCGCAGGTCGTGGATCCGGAAGTCGCGGTCGGTTTGGCGTAGGCGGAAGGTTCGCTGACGAGGAACGAGAGGGAGCGAGGGAGGGGATTTTTCCCCTCCGTATAATAATTAATAACCGGGCGCTGAGTGGTTCAGCGAGGCACCGCCCCTTACCCCCTGATTTATGAACCGCGCCGCCTTCCTTGTCATAATCGTGTGTACAGGCTTGCGCACGTTGGAGGGAGGTGGCGGGGCGGCGGCGGCGGTGGTGGGGGGGTCGGCGGAGGGGCGGCGAGGTAGGGGAAAGGGTGACGCGCGTGACGTTGCGCGACGGTACCTACGCCCAGGCCGGCTCTTTACCGAGCGATCAGTCGGTTCTCGTCCTTGCCGGATGATACCGAGGCAGAGAGACGGACGTCCGGCAGAAACGCGGCCGCAACTTTAACGCGCCACCGCGAGTCGGCGCCACGCGCGACAGAGTTGGTTCCTCCTCGGAGGCGAACCAACCGGTTGGTTCCGAGTCATGCAGCTCATGAGATGGAGCATCACGCGCCGCCTCGAGTGCCGGGGGATCAGGCAGGGCACCTGCAGGCCCTCCAGGTTCTCCTACCCCCGATTTTCTGGTACGCGACTCCGTCGTTGACCTTGAACCGCGCGTCTCCAATCGCCCAGCGCTTCCCGCGAGTTTGACCTCTCTCCCTCTCCCTCTCTCTCTCTCTCTCTCTCTCTCTCTGTCTCTCTCTCTTTCTCTCTGTCCCCTCCACTCTTTTCCCGTCTCTCCCCTCATGTGTGTCACACGCTTCTCCACGCGTTCGAGGAAAGTTCGTCCCTGCACGTACACAGGACGTGTACCCAGAGGATAGAAAGTTCTTCCCTCGGATTAACTCGGACTCGAGAGTTTTTCCAGTGGACGATCGTTTCCTAGCGGCGCGGTCGCGGTCGCGGTCTCGGATGGCGAGTGAAACTGTTGTTGTACTCAACTCTGGTGCTCCGATTCGAACGGGTCCGACCGGCCCGCCGGGAATAGTAATCGAGCGATTTCCATTTTTCATTGGCCCCCGGTGCGCGCGTGGTGTAAAAGTTTCCAGCCGGTACGCGGGCGCCGCGCGGCGCGCCGTGCCGCGGAATACTAATCGCCGTTTCTTATCATTGACACGATTGTGCGCGCGATCCTCTCTCTTCGCTGACAGACTGTTTTTCCTTCTTTCTTTTTTTTTTTTTTATCACCGAAAGTGATTTTAACCCAGAAAATCGCTAATTGTAACGAAACGCTAATGCAACGAAAATTAGCGATTGGTTGATTCGGGTCACGTGATTCGTGAGGGGGCGTGGGATAGACCTCGAGTAGGAGTGGCGTTCTCTGGTACCGAGCGATCGCGCGTGTAATTTGTTCTGCGTCGATTCAAACGTTTGCACAACAATAAAATTTTATGGCAAAAAAGTCTTCATTTCCTAATCAGAATAGTTGCTTCAGTGAGACGAATCGTACAAGTCGTGCAGTTTCTTTTCCTTTCCTACCTTTGACCGATACCTATGTTTTTTCGCGTTGTCGAGCAATGTCTGCGCTTTCCCGAGGAAACGATCGATGAATCGATGAGTCCGATTAACCATTCCGCCTCGGTTTCGCCGCGGCATCGTGCACATTTTAAATATCGCGCGTCGCCAAACGCCCGGCCTGTTCCAGCCTTGACGAGACCGCGTTCGTTTCGATCGTGAAGCGAAACCTTATGAGCTTTCATCCTCGAGCGTTAAACCTGTCGCAATGTGACGTTCTCTTCGAGTCTCGAGATGTATCGAGTAGTGTTCGATCGCTGAGGAAGCCTAGATCTCTTCCGTGTGTACGTATTTATTACCTTTGGCCCAGTTGAAATGTTAGAGGGTTGTAGTCGAGTATCCAATTGACCCAGCACGATCTACTCGCACGTAAGTTTTTCGTCATATTCGTCACGTAGGAATACGTAGACAAAACGTTTTGCTCAACGAAAGGTCTCAACATTTTCTACGTTCCAGCTGCAAGTATCTCTTCGAGTCAGCAAGAAAACTCATCTTACAATTAGTCGCCAGTTCGTTTCTTATCTCTGGTAACAATTTCTCAATGTGTAAAGTTAGTTTTAACTACGTTTCTTATTGGATCGAAATACCTACGTATTTTGTTTTTTCTTTTTTTTTTCCGTCATTAGCGCGATACATACAAACGATTTAAACGTCGACGTACGGATGAATCTGACGTGATCAGATCGACAGGAAGCGACGCGTAGCTCAAACAGGCTTTTACATTTCGAAAATGGCGAAAAACTATCCAACGATTTAACGAGACACGGGCACGCAGTTCACCTGTAAAGTGGAACTGTCGGTTGAATTTAAAACAAAAAATTCGTCGTCGACAAACGAGAAAGGCTAACGGTGGCACCGCCACGTCTGTGTTGCAGGAGAGGAAAATGACTATACGTCGGATGGTGAGGAGAGTGGCGGTGGAGGAGCTGGCGGAGACGAGGCCGTGGATCTCACGGCGTCCAGGTCGCATCAGGGCGACGAGGACGACAAGGATCAGGAGGACGGTTTGGAGGAGGACGAAGAGGAAGGCGTGGACGATCAGGAGGAGCAAGAGGAGGACGAGGAAGGGTCGCGCAAGCAGATGCATCACAGACAGGACGCGGAGAACAACAATAATTTCGTAGAGGGTGGCACCGCTGCCGGCCTGTTCCCACCCGCTGGGACTAGTCACGTCACCCTGGAAGCCCTGCAAAACACGAAGGTGGCGGTCGCACAGTTCGCGGCGACGGCGTTGGCCGGTGGCGCCGACACCGAGGCTGCGCTCCAAGACTTGGCGCTGCTGCAGAGCACCCTGTACACGCTGCAGCATCAACAAGTGTTTCAGCTGCAGCTGATCAGCCAACTGCAGCAGCAACTGTCGATCACGCACAGTCAGCAAACGATGCAACAGCCGGCAACGGCCGGCGAGCCGTCGGACACAGCGAAGGAGATATCATCCACGTCGCCGATCATTCAGGCCAAACCGCTGTCCAGCTTGACGTCGCCACCGTCGTCGCGTCCGCCGTCGCATCAGCAAACCTCGCCAGCTCCGATGACGCCGAACCTGAGCGCGCAGGAGCGGCCGACGCCGACCAGCAGCGCGTCACCGTTGAACATCCCGCTGGTCTCGTCGAACGCGACCGGCACGACCGCCACCAGCAGCACCGGCAGCCAGGTGCCCATGTCGCACCAGATACCGCCCCTCTGCTCCATCAGTTCCTCCCTAGCTTCGTCGATAATAACCAACACCGATCCACCGCCGTTGCACGAGCCCAACACGCTGGAGATGTTGCAGAAGAGAGCGCAGGAGGTGCTGGACAACGCGAGCCAGGGACTGCTGGCGAATAACCTGGCGGACGAGCTGGCGTTCAGGGGTGGGAAAGGCTCCCGTCTCTCACCGTACGACTCAAAGTCCGGTGGTAGCGGTCGCGGGGAGCCGTTCTTCAAGCATCGGTGCCGCTATTGCGGCAAGGTGTTCGGCAGCGACTCGGCGCTTCAGATCCACATACGATCGCACACAGGTGAGCGACCCTTTAAATGCAACGTCTGCGGCAGCCGCTTCACCACGAAAGGAAACCTGAAGGTCCACTTCCAGAGGCATACGGCCAAGTTTCCACATGTTAAGATGAACCCGAATCCCGTTCCGGAACACCTGGACAAGTACCACCCACCCTTGCTACAGCAAATCGCCTCCGGTCAGAGACCGATGCCGTCCCCGCCGCCGCCACCGCCCTCTCACCATCCCACCTTTCACCCGACCGCGGCCCACGGTTTTTTACCCCCTCAGCCGCCGTTGCCGCTCAGCCTGGCCCTCCCCGGTATACCACCCCTGTACAGATCGCCGGTTATCGCTCATCGGGACGATCAGGACGTGCCGGAGAACCTGAGCAAACCCGTTGTTACCACTGCCCCGACCACGTCCCCACATTCCCCCGCGGTTGCGTCCAACTCTCGTCATTCCTTTCACGACAATCACCATCACCACCACCACCATCACCACCACCACCATAACCAACAACAACAACAACAACAACAACAATCATCACAACAACAACAACAACAACAACAACAACAAAAGCAGCAACTCGAGCAGAGGGACGAGATCAAGCACGAACAACGATCGCCCAACGTTCAGGAACAACAGTATCAACAGCAACAACGGCCAACCAGTCAGGAACACCCGACCGAGAGGATAACGCCGAAGAAAGAGCCGGAGGAGGCCGAGGAGCCCACGGAGGAGGAGAGCGAGGACTTCGAGGAGGCGGCCAGACGGTATTTAAATTCACCCCAATCCTCCGTCAATCCATCCTCACAACCGCAGACGTACGAAGACTGTAGCATGGACAGTAAGATGAGCGGTCGACTGGAGGGAGACGGCGACATGGAGGTCGACGAGGAGATCGAGGAACAGCCGGAGAATTTGTCCGGTCGTGGGACCATCGGTCGTTTGCCGCAACACATTGTCGCGTATCCCGGAGCATCCCCTGCTAGCAGTAGCGCCAGTAGCGGAAGCCTTCAAACGTCCTTCGCGGGGATTTTGTTCCCAGGGCCGCCGGCGCACCATCAAATACCCGCATCAGCGCATCACGCCGCACCGCCGACCGTTAACGCGCCCGCCAACGTTTCCGCCAACGAGATGATCGACCCGGCCAAGGATCCGGCTATCTATTCCAGCCTGTTGCCACGGCCGGGCAGCAACGACAACTCGTGGGAAAGTTTGATCGAGATAACCAAGACCTCGGAAACGTCCAAGTTGCAGCAGCTGGTCGACAACATCGAGCACAAGCTGACCGATCCTAACCAGTGTGTCATCTGCCATCGGGTCCTCTCCTGCAAGAGCGCCCTTCAGATGCATTACAGGACCCACACCGGCGAACGGCCGTTCAAGTGCAAGATCTGCGGCCGAGCGTTCACCACCAAGGGCAACCTCAAGACTCACATGGGCGTGCACAGGGCGAAACCGCCGTTGAGAATGTTGCACCAGTGCCCGGTCTGCCACAAGAAGTTCACCAACGCGCTGGTGCTGCAGCAGCACATACGGCTGCACACCGGCGAGCCGACGGAGCTCAGCCCGGAGCAGATCCAGGCGGGCGAGGTGAACGAATTCCCACCGGGTTACTCGCATCATCCGTTGGCCTCGTTCCTCCCGCAGGGCTTCCCGCCGATTCATCCCGCGGCCGGTGCCGGATTCCCCTTGACTTTCCCTCCGACTCGACAGCAAACGCTGGAAAGACAGGTACAAGAGAACGACATGGATTCCTCGAAAGACGAGCCTCAGCAGCAGCAACAGCAGCAACATCAGCAGCACCAGCAGCAGCAGCAGCAGCAACAGCATCATCATCATCATCCTCATCATCACCATCACCATCATCATCATCAACAGCAACAGCATCATCATCAGCAACAACAGCAGCAGCAGAGGTACTCCGAGGAGCAGAGCGAGGAAGCGGACGACCAGGACGACGAGGACGACGATCGCAGAGAGGACGACGACCGATGCAACCTGGTGAATCGCGGTGGGGACGTGGACGACGAGCAGGATCGCGAGAGCGAGGAGAACGAGACGCAGAAAGACGCGATGTCTCTGCCGAGCTTCTCGACCTCGTTGGCCGCCCTGGAGAACCAGGTGCGAACGATCACGACGACCGCCACGTCCACGGTGGGGAACCTCGCCGCCAGGTCGCCGCCGTTTCACCGTTACAACGGCAGCGAGAAGAGCAACAGCCCCCCGAACCCAAGCGCCCCGTTGGACCTGACGCCTCGTGCCTCGTCCACCCCGGCCTCGGTCGCGTCGGTGCCAACGCCGCCACCGCCGCAGACGAGCACCACGCACCATCCGCACCCGTTCGGCATGTTTGCAGGCCTGCTGCAAGCGGTCTCGTCGCCACCGTCCACCAGCGGCATCGGCTCCTCGAGCATAAACAGCGTCGTCAACTCGATGAACGCCGTGACACCGGGGAGCGTCTCCGCCGCCGGACCGTTGGCCTCCCTCACCACGTCAGCCGTGTTGGCCGCCACGTCCACCTACAATCCGCTCGGCCTGGCTGTCGGCGGGCCAGCAGGTAGGCGCTGCTAGCATCAGGGCGAGCTGCAGTTCCTGCTACACCTCCCGATCGATCTGACACTCTCTCGATTTCACCGATCCTCAACCACGCCAGTCTCTCCGACTCTGTCCGCCTGTTTGTCCAACCCTGTTGTACATCCACATGTATCCCGTTTTTGTGGTGTAGCCGGACCTAGCACTCCTACCCTCCCAAGCTTTTCACGCTCTCTTTCTTTTTTTTCTTTTTTTTTTACCGTGTCTGTGTTTCAAAACTTTTTTTTTTTCTTCGTTTCTCTGTCTGTCTCTCTCTCTCTCTCTGTCTTTCTCTCTGTGTATTTCTCTCTGTCTCTCTATCTACTTATCTCTCTTTCTATATGCGACATAAATGATTCTGCCAAACGATTCGTACGAAACAAAGAGCGAAAAGAAAATCAGATAAGCCAAAAAAAAAAAAAAAAACTAGGCAGAGTTTGCGTGCACACAGATGCGAGTGTTTTGTATCCCTTCTTTTCGGCGCAACCGTGACCGAAAGACCGAAAAAAAAAAGAAAAAAAGAAAAACTATGGACACACTTGGCGAAATAAATAAATTTCTTTTGGAAAAATGGATTGCTGCCTGTACGATTCATTTCACTCCTTCCGTCAAACTGTCACGATGGTAAAACGGGTCTAAACGTTGTGTTCTCGAGGCAGCACCGGCACCGAGGATAACGATCACCTTCGGGTTCCGGAGGCTCGCGTTTGCCAACGTCTCGGCTGGCGTTTGCGCGCGCGTTTGACGATTGGATTAAAGCCCGTTCTCTTTCTTTCTCACTCATTCTCTCTCTCTCTCTCTCTGTCATACACACACATACACACACACACACACTTTATCTCTCTCTCTCTCTCTCTCTCTCTCTCTCTCTTTCTCTTTCTCTTTGGCGTTCGTGACGGATAGCTTACCGGAGAGTCGAATCGCGGTTACAAATTGCTTTCACGGACGGTAGAAGCGTGTGAAAGTGTCACGAGGCAATTGTAAAGAAGTACGATCTGTTACAGTGCGTGGAAACACCACATGTAATATCTGCTACAAGACATTTGCGTGCAATTCCGCGCTGGAGATCCATTATCGGAGCCACACGAAGGAGCGGCCTTTCAAATGCAGCATATGCGACAGGGGCTTTTCCACGAAGGTAACGTAACGTAAATTTTCTAAACCGTTCGTTCGATGGGATCGGGACGATCGAATTGGACGCGCTTGTTTCGAGAAATTGTTTGCTGCTCGCCAGACGAAGACGTCGCGCGTCGGGCAGGAATCGTGCGCAGCGACTGGATCGACCGTTTCTTTTTTATAATAAGTTTCGAGTCGAATCAAATTTTTCCCGTTCTATCATCCCTGTGGTAAAAGTTGGTATATTTAAAGTATTTAAATATCATTCGCGTTCTTCGACAATTATTGTCGAAACAATGTCGACCAGAGTCCAGTCGTTGCACGATGGCTGCTTCTTCGCTCGACACGTGGCACTCGTGGCTTCCTCGTTGCTTCTAGAAAACCGGAAGGTTAGAGATATTTGCAAATTGACGCGTTAACGTAAAGTCGAACTTCGTGACCGAAGCACATTTTCTGTCGAGTCAAGTCGGACTTCAGCTCGGAGTCAGCTCTGTATCTCTGTTTTTTTCTACGATACTTTCA
>KQ435964.1:35289-56727 GCA_001276565.1 Melipona quadrifasciata | reverse complement strand
GATGATATGTGTGAATGCGCGAGTTGTTGTATACACGTGCGAGTGTATTTTGCGTCGCTTTCATTTTTCCGAGAGGACGTCGTTTCTAGGAGTTTCTTTCGAAGCGGGCCCGGCAGCGCCCTCGCTGTGATATAAGAGGAGCAGCCTGCAATCATTTAAACCAATGTACTTATACTTTGTATCATAGTATTATTATTTACACTCGATGTACAGCACGCACCGCCGAACGTGTCCCCCCGTCGTTATTTTATACGGAAACACAGCTGAGCACGTCGTTCTCCCCCGATACCCATCGATCTCGAGCCTTTTCCCTAGCTCCGAACATTCTCGCCATTCGGTCCAACTTTCGGTTCGACTTGTTCCGTTGTTCGTACGCGATCGATCCTCCGGTGACAGTGGTAAAAATTCGCGTTTCCCCTCCCCTTTCTGTTTCCACGAGACCAGCGTTGTCGCAGGTTTGCGAATAATCAAACGAAAAAAATGGAGAAGATACGTATTTAAATTGCTTTGAAAAAACAAAATCTGTGAAATTTGAAAGGAAACCAAGGCTAGGCAAAACCGAACTAGGAGAAGAATTTTTTCTGGATTATCTCGAAAAAAGAAAAAAAAAAAAGAAAGAAATTGAAAATAATTTCTCTCACTTTCACTACGAAACATCTCAATCAAAATCGTGACGTTTACGCCAAATTCATAATTTTCGGTAACGAAGGAGAGAGGAGCTGGAAAAAAGAGAATTGTTCCGATTATTGGAGAACCGCGAGTTGCAGAAAGAAGAAACTTTGCCTCGAAATCCGAAATACGACATGACTGAAGAAGGTGCATGCATCGTGGGCTGTGCAATCGATCACGTTCGTTCATACTCGAAAAGTAATACTCTCGTGTATAATGGCTTTCCTTGTATGTTCTCGTACGTTTAACCACATGAAATGCGACAGAAGGGCTAAGAAGTAAATAAGAGTAACAGTAAGAATAATAGGCGAGATGCGCATGTAAAGAGAAAACGTGTAAAAAAGTAACGATAGCGGCATACGTGTATCCATTTAAGCGACTTTGCGTAATTTATCTGATTTTTAACTTAGCTTAAGAGGTAACTGTTTAAGAGCTCCATCGACTCGAGGACTCTCATTGATAAGCGAGAGGGTTGCGTGTACCGCGGTCTCGACGATGGCTGATATTTCAATCAAAAAAGGTTCCGAAAATGACGATCGAAGACGTTGGATCTTCGATCCAAATTCGCCGAACAGAGTTAGCAAAGAGTAGCAAAGAAAAGTATCTATTCGAGAAAAATTAGGTCAACGATATATATGTATATATTACAATCTTCAAACGAGTTCTTTTGCTTCGGAATTTCTTAATATTGGCGGGACGATTCAAACAGATTGCTACGTGGTCTAAACGGGTGAGAGGAGAAACTGACGTCTTCGATCTCGAAAAGTAAAGCAAACAGTACTGTAACGGGGAACGTGTGAAACAAACGGCTCAAAGAACGATTTTAAATATTCTTACGGTGTACGAGAATCGAGTCGACGACTGTGGTGATCGAATGAAACATTGAATCCACATTTTTATCGGTGATCCCTTCTCTTACGTTCGAATCGCGAAATTCGTTGAAAGGCATATCGAGACAAACGTACGTACGTATCCGTGCGGGTCCACGCGTTCGTTTAAATAAAAGTAATCGCTGGGATAATTGTCAGGAACGATAATTAATAGCTGCGACAATTCACGCTGCAAAATAGACGGATGATAAATGATAAACTTTCGATTCAGCCCGCAGGAACAGAAGAATTGAACAACAAACTGAAATTATAATACGTAATGAATTCAAGTTGAAAAGAACTCGAGTTAATAAGGGAATGCGAAAGAGGAAAAAATGATGCTGGGAGAGAGAGCGTTCGAGAGTTTAAAGGGTAGTATTTAGAAGGAAGAAAAATCAAAAAGTCTCTTTCGAGAGCGGCGCTCGTATACATATATACATGTATACATGTATATAAACACTGCTGTAAATAACAAACGTACGATAAGCGTAAAGAAAAAAAAAAAAAAATAAGAAGCGAAGAAACGTCGCGGTGAAGTTAGAGAAGTCAGTGTAAATCGTTAGTGTGCTATTAAAAATGTCATGTAAGTTAAGTGGAACGTTTACACGTTCGAGGAATGCAGATGTCTCGCGTGCTTGCACAATGATCGTTTTTAAATTAAGAAAAAAGTGAGAAAAAAACAGAAAGAAAAAGATGGGAAAGGGGGCACGGAAAGGCTGGCAGCTATTTCCCGATTGTAAGTCCTGTGAAGTTGTCCAAAACAAAGTATTGCTTGTACGATCTTAGGTTTTTCTGTACATATTGTATAATCCATGTATAAACACGATTCTTGCTAGTTGCGAAACCTGTCTCATTGTAGTTAAATTACGTTACGGATCATTATAACTATATCACTTCAACAATAAACAATTATTATGAGAAGTTTGAGTTGCATTTGGTGTTTCCATTGGAGGTTGATGGTTGTTAATTTGCTCTGTGAAATGTGAATTCGTACGCTGTATAGGTGAATAGACGCGGATTGGAAATTTCGTGATTTAAAATTTACTTTCGAGCCGGTTTGCCGGTGCTCTACCTTACCAGCCGTCGAATATATTTGCGCCGCAACAGATGTGCGTCCCTATTATACCAACTGTCTGTGGTACAGACTCGCTATCTGATTAACACACGTTACACTATCGATGGAAGATAGATAGATCAATAACAGCTAAATTAATTACAAAAATCTTGAACTCGATGCAACATATTAAGACAAAATATTCGGAAAAGCGTCTGTTATTATTAAAATAAGAATGCTCTTGCATTTCACTCTCCACAGATTTGTTATCCAATTAAAACGTTCGTTTTATTACGCTCCGATTCCATTTAATCACATAATTTTTTCAAATCTCTTAAGTAGTTCAATGTGCTTTGACAATAATTTTTAATAAATCACATACTTCCTCCGATTATCTGACCGGAAATTTTTCATAGTAAAAAAGAAAAAAGTCTGCACTCTAAACGGGTGTATCACGAGATAATGAGAGATAATATGCTGTTCTGTTATAAAGAACTGATAGCGTCGGAAATATAACGAAAAACACAAAAGAGAAAAAGGAAAAAATTGCTACATCTTATTTCCGATAAACCAATGGTTATTTTGTCTTTAGTTCGGCAGATAACAGAGAGCACTTGCAATGAGAAATTTTATTTTTTATTAAAGATAAGATATAACTAAGAAACTTCAAAGACGACGACGTTATTTTTTTTTTAATTAAGAAATTGTGAAATATTTGAAATTTCGAAGCTGGCGACAAAACTGGTGAAAAAAAATTAAAGTCGGTCCGAAATTCACGTAAAAATCGATGGGAAAGCAACGCGCAAATCGATCGCGAGTCAAAGCTCGATCCATTTGACGGTCCTCTCTCGACCTAGACGAATGATCCCGATCGTTGAACGAGCGCGATTCGCGAGGACTCATTTTCGCGATTAGATAGATTAGTTGTCTCCGTCTTGGTGGGCTATTAAGCCGGTGCTGGACCAAAGCGAGAGGAAACGGCTGTTAACTGCCCGGTGGCGAGGTATCGCGGAGGTGCAGAAGAGACGGTGAGCGCGGGCGCGCACCGCCGCGTCTATCGACCAGATTCTCTCGTCTCTCCTCCTCTCGTTTCCTCGCTGCCTACGGCCCTTGTATGCATTCCGCTAGAATCCCAGCCACGGCCACGGCAACGGCAACGCCTCCTCGTCACTGCCCTAAAAATCATCCGGGAATTGGGGACTGACGTCGGTCCCCACGTGGCCACCTGGAGAACATGAGGAAAAGAAGACTGCACACCCTCTGATGACTCCGCTCCCGTTCCCGGACTATCATCTTCACCGTCGCTTCGAACTGGTCCAAACGCCAAACGCTGCTCTCACCACGTTGTCTCGTCACTCTGTGTCGTCCCGTCGTGTCAAGAGCAAGTTCCGCCGCCCTCGAATTCTAAAATCATCGCCGTACCACCACCGTTGTGCCATCGTTTGCCAGCTGCATCGATATTATATCACGTTTCGATCATCGCGGTGGATTCCGAGAATCACGTTGTACGCGGAGCAAAGTGGCAAAGTGCGAACACAGCCGCAATGACGTGACACGCGACGCGATGATTTTTGGCATCCGACCGAGTTTCGTTTATAGATGCAGTTACGCGGCTGTGAGTTCGATCGGCTGGAACTGCTGCAGGGAATTGGACAGACTCGCCACCAGATTTTCGTGTCTCGCCCGTGAAAGGGATTGACGCGTCGAGTCTGACCCGTTTTCGAAAACACGGAGATGATAACGGCCGCGGAGCGAGGGCAGCGAGAAACTCGGCTCGGATCACCACCCTCTCATTAAAATGCATCGAAACGACAACTTCGTTACATTAAAGTGCACTGAATTGAAACCTTCCTGACGTTAGACGACGTCGAATTGAGGCGTTCAGTGAGCCGTTAAACTGTGTCAAATTGAAAGATCGACGAATTTTCCTGATAGACCATCTTCGCCAACTTCGTACAAAGATCGCAGAGAATATATGTACATATATACATACGTACATTTATATATACACACGTACACACACGCGCGTCATTTGTACATACTTGTACCGTTTAGTTTTAGACCGAAAGTATTTTTCAAAAGTGAACAAGCAAACCGATTCGATTCACTTTCGAAGCTCGGTAGGGAAAAAACAATTTCGAACCGCGAAATTTGCCGATCGAGGAGGAGAGACGTCAAGAAACACACCTTGGTATTTCCTGCTTCGTCGAAGAAACCCCCCCTCCCCTCCGTTCGAACTCCACGAAGACACGATCTTTCAGGTGTAACGATCATGCCGATCTATGTGGACGCAGCTGCTCGCAAGAGGCAATTAACGAACCGGTTGTTATCAAATCGCGGCCGAATCGAGAAGAGTTTCGCTACGATAATAGAAACGTGTTGAGAAGCTTGATGAAATTTCTTCAACGATGCCTGGACTTGGGATCGCTTCGATAGAGATTGACGGTGAGAGCGAAGGAAACAGAGTCAAAGGAGTCGATCGGTAAGCACTGACAATCGTTTCCTGACAGAATTATTAAAATTGGGATTTTCTCTTTTTCTTTTATCTTTCATTTAATCTTATCTGTTTCCATTTACCGCCGCTCCCCTTTTCTTTTTCGACTCTTCTATCCTTGTTTGACTTGAGATCATGAGATATGAATAATAATGTATTATCGAGCTTTATCTGTGCGACGGGTTGCGTTATGTTTTGCATTAATTCGAATATTGCAGTTTTTTGGGAAGGTACAGCCGCAAATTCCAGTTTAAATCTATTCCAATGACGTAACGATAATTTGCGGAATATTGCGATAAGATTTTTACACCAGATGCGCATGTATCCACGGTATCTTTCAATCATACAGAAGACGCTCAGAAGAAAGGTTCCTCTGGCATGTGTGATCATTTCCAAGACGAGGTAAGCCACTAAAACATCCATATTTATAACAATAAATCTTGCAAATCCCGTGATTTCAATAATAAACACGTGGTCCAAATAGTGCATTACAACGACCAACAAATAGCTTTAAATTGTACAGAATATTATACAAGTGTGTTTTATTATATAATAAGAAACCATAACGCAAACGTTACTTCTGCAAAATCAAACAAAATCCGGTTCGTTTGTTTTCTTATTCTAACTAAACAACTTAAATTTTGACACGTCGATTTAAAATACAAGCGCGAGAAATAAAAGTAAAATACGAACGTTGAAAGAAAATGATGAAACAATTTTGAATGGCTGTTAATTTTCGGAATAAAGAACGGCAGATCGATCGCAGTACTTGGACTGGGATCAAAAATTTTTCCGACAGTTTTTATATTAGTAGTGTTAATGAAATTGAGAAATTATTAAATAAATAATTAAGTAAATAATCCCTCTGTTTACGAGAACTTGTACGTTTTTTTTTTCTTTTTTCTCTTCCATTATTGGCAATTACTCTTTGTAAGAAGTCTAATAGTCTAGCTCATTGATATCATTCTGTGAAAATACGTGAAATAAATCTTTTTGTAACTTATATATAATAGGTTACACTTTCCTCATACTTTCTTTTCAGTACTTTTGCAATTTTTTCCACGTAAAACGAATTTCGTGACTAATCCACTTAATCGAAATAAGTATGTTTAAGAGGAACGATAAAAATATCATTTCACAAATGAATGAATATCGGAATTTATCAAAGTAGGTGTATATATCGAATAACTCGACAGATACGGTAATAAACATCCGCATAGATAAAACGTCTGTATAAAAATAAATCTGTACATTACTAACATTATCCATCAAACCTATAAATTGATTTTTTCAATTCGTTTCACAACCTTGCATCGATGCACTAAAGAACACGACGTCGATCGAGATGACTTTAGCGTTTCAGTTATCACTGAAACACGACAGAAAAAAAAAAAACAAACAGTAAAAACAATTCACGATCAAATCTATTTATTTAAATAATAATTTTTATATTCAGGTACTATTTCGTGGCGGTAAAACAACGCTAGATAATGAGCGTAGCGTTTTCAATTTTGAGCTTGATAACAAAGTATACAAAAGCCGGCTGCGGCTACGAAAATGGTTAATAGGGCTGTTGATTTTTTTATTTGTGTCACTAATTATAATAAACACGTTCAACACGGATCAGTTTCGAGCGGCACGGTATGGAGCCATTATCAACGACACTTCGCAAGGTATTTTTCCTTTTTTTTTTTGTTTTTCTTTGTTTTTTTTACAACGATCTGTTTTTTAAACATATCCATAAATATTTTATCTTTTCGTTTTTTTCTTCTCTCTTTCCAATCAGTCGATTACTATTAATCGATCGTTGATCAATCATCACCGATGAACGCTTACTTTTTTCTTCTAGAGAGCTACGTAGAATTGAAGTCTTACTTCGCGTCCATAACCAATTCTGGTTTCGTGGTTCGCAACAAGGGTTGTCGAATTCCAGCGATGGATCCTTTCGATTCGGCGATCACACGGTTTATCGAAAAGGAGAAGCCACTCGTTTGCGAACACGGAAGTCACTTGCCGCTGGTCGACTCGAACAACACGGCATTGTACATAAACCCAAACGCGATCAGCCATTTTTACAACAATTCGGAGGAAATTGATTGTTGCTGGAGGCCGTTCTGGCGAATGAAGAACGAGGATAACATTGTTACGTCAGTAAGACTGGTCAATCTTATTCCTATCGATAATCGAGACGAGTTCCTTTTAACTTCGTTGGATTATTTTTAATTTTTGTAGAGAGAACTTTATAACGCAAATCTAACAATAATAACAATCGCTTCTCTGTCTGACTCTGAGCATTCAAATTCACGTGATCTGACGCGTTAATTTGTTAACTTTAGGTTTAGGTTAGGTTCCTTTTAACCTCTTTGAATTATTTTTAATTTTTGTAGAGAGAACTTTATAACGCAAATCTAACAATAATAACAATCGCTTCTCTGTCTAACTCTAAGCATTCAAATTCACGTGATCTGACACGTTAATTTGTTAACTTTAAGTTTAGGTTAGGTTAGGTTAGGTTAGGTTAGGTTAGGTTAAGTTAGGTTTAGGTTAGGTTCCTTTTAACTTCTTTGGATTATTTTTAATTTTTGCAAGAGAACTTTGTAACGCAAATCTAACACAATAATAACAATCGCTTCTCTATCTGACTCTGAGCATTCAAATTCACGTGATCCGACGCGTTAATTTTAGTTGATTGTAATTTGGAAAATATATTTACACAGGTACGGTAACGAGTGTTTCAAGTTCAAAAATTCAACGGCTGTGAACACCGAGTTCGTGAAAGTAGAATGTTCGCGCAACAATGAGATGATATACAAGGATTATCACGCATTCGTGCCTCGTTTCCGCTCGGTGGAGAACAAATGCAAGAAAGCCAGGGCGGCCAGTTCGAGGAACGAGCATCTGAGCGTGTTGATAATCGGCCTCGACTCGATCTCGAGATTGAACTTTCATCGAATGATGCCGAAAACTGTTCACGCGTTGCAAGAGCTCGAAGCGGTGGAACTGTTGGGCTATACCAAAGTAGCTGATAACACGTATCCGAATCTAGTGCCTGTCTTAAGCGGCTTGTCCGAGTCAGAATTGCACGATTTATGTTGGCAAAATAAAAACAAACCATTCGACGACTGCCCATTCATTTGGAAAAATTTCAGCGCATCCGGTTATCGGACGGGTTTTGGCGAGGACGCCTGCGGCATGACCATCTTCAACTATCTGAAACGTGGTTTCCGGACTCAACCGACTGATTACTATCTGAGACCATTCTGTATCGCCTCCGAGAAGGACATCGGCAACACGCACAAACTGAACGCGAATCTCTGCGTGGGAACCAGAAAGACGTTCGAAAATCTGCTGGACTATGCGAAGAAAATTGCCTTACAATTCCACAGGGACCCGTACTTCGCGATGATCTGGCAAGCAAGCTTGACCCACGATTTCTTCAACTATCCGCAGCTGGGTGACATCTCCTATTACAACCTGATCACCCATCTCTCAAACGAACGGCTTTTGAATCAGACAGCGTTGATAGTGATGAGCGATCACGGGATGAGATGGGGAAGCTTCCGGCAGACTTATCAAGGAAGAATGGAGGACAGCCTCCCGTTTGTGTTCATCGTGCTGCCTCGATGGTGGAGGGAAAAGTATCAAATAGCCTGGGCGAATTTCCGGAGGAACACGCGGAGTCTGACAACGGCGTTCGACTTGCACGAGACCCTGATCGACATGCTGCATTCCGAGAGCCTGGAGGAGTCGCGTCTCAAAGCTCGATTCAAAGCGATGCCGAAGAACGACAATTTGCCTCGCGGTATCAGCTGGTTTTTGCCAATTCCCGACTACAGAACGTGCTCCATGGCTGGTATAGCCAGCCACTGGTGCATGTGTCACAACAGCTACGATGTTCCCCTGGAAGACGAGGGCCTTCGGGACAAGGCGGTCTTTCTAGTCTCGGAATTGAACAATATGCTGAAGAAATTCGTGCAGTGCGCAGTACTGAAATTGAAGGAGATCAAAGCCGCGAAAGCGTGGAAGGGCGAGGAGGGTGAGAAGAGTCAACTGGTCGATTATACAATCACGATTCAAACAGAACCTGGCGACGCGATATTCGAGGGAACGATACGATATAGAAGCGAGGACAAGACTAACAAATTGGTGGGATCAGTTAGCAGATTGAATGCATACGGCAAACAAAGCGCCTGTGTCGACGAATTCAACATGAGGCTATACTGTTACTGTTTGTAGTTCGATGTGTTCTCTCTCTTTCCCGTTATCATTTCTTATCACTCTTCTCTTTTTAATTTCCTTGAAACATTCTACAGACAAATTTACTTTGATAAAAATAGTTGAAAAGTCCTTAATTAAATTAACGCGATGATAGCCAGTATACAGGTACAAAGAAAAGTTACACTGTGATAAGATACTTGCTTTAAAAATATGATTCACGACAGTTTTGTGCTTAACAAATTAAACGTTAGCCAATAACAACAGTAAAGTGTTGTCTTTATTGTAACAGCAGTAAAATACATAGTGATGGAGTAATGAACAAAAATGCAATTGTTGCAGATACGATCTTTCTACATTGAAAAACCAAATTTTCTTCTTACATTGAGCTAAATTGCGAGAATACTTAAATATGATACGACGTTTGACTTGTTAAGCACACCGTGAACAACTTCGAACTATGTAAATCTAAAGAAAGTCCTAATACTAGTATTTTAATTATTAGACGCGACTTGTAAACTTTCTACATTTAGTTCGTCTTTCTATAATAGTATGTATTAAATTAAAAATATTGATTAAGTAATATTGATTCTGGCTTTAAAATCTACCTAAAGATTCAATTAGCTTTGAGCTATTATATGTATATATATATATATATATATATATATATGTATTATATATATATATATAATTATTTATATGTATAATTTTTCTAAACTTAAGTAGAATAACGTAATTTCAATACTTACTTGCTATTTGTGTTTCACAAGGAAACAATTATTATAAAAAATATAAAACAATTTGTTTATTATCTTGAGATAACTAGGAAATAGACAAGTCACATTATTGGTCTAATGATACCCGACTTAAGAATTTGTAAAATGTCCTAATTCGTTTAGAAAAATATTTACTATTTACGCGTATGCATACTTTTCATTAGGATTACGAAAATCGTTCAATTATTTTAGTTCAATGCAAATGATTTTTACTTGCAAACGAAATGATGTTCACTATTCGATAGAATTAAAATCGGTTCTTCGTAAAATATTTGTGCACTAACTTTTAATATGATTGTAACATGAATCGGTGACGTATTTGAGGTAGTTATATAAACTGAATGATAAATTAACAAAAACTACAGGTGTAAGTACATTAGAATTATGATAAAAATACAAAAATTACAATTTATTTGTGGCCTCCATTTTATCAAAGATTCTAAGGTTGCTATTCACAAGGCAACAAAACATTACAACATATTGTGTTGTATGTGATGAAAGAATTATACTTACTTAATAAAAATTTGAAATGCAAGTTAAATGACTGTATAATCCTTATTTCTTATTGATGACGGATGGTGTCGTACATTTTATTGCAAATAATATCGATAGAAAAATCGTAATACAATAGTTTGCTAATTGTTTGTATTTGGATACTAAGTCCAATATTTAAAAACTATTTAAATGCAAAACTTCTGTCCATGTAAAACACTCATACATCACCCACGCATGTTAAAGAAAAAATAACTTATTTTTTTAAATAAACTACTCAACCATTGCTGACATCCATATAAGTAATTGGCAATAATATATGTGACCAGTCTCTTAAACTCAAAGAGGAAGTACGTGTTGCAATGGTTATTATGTTTGCTACATGTATTCACTTTTACTAACCTCATGGCTGGTTACCAAACCTGTTGGTATTCATATTTCAAGGAAGCGAAAACACCATTTGATATAGAAACACACAGAGTTAACACACGCACCTTAGTTGTATGCACTCTTTATACTCTCACTTTGTACATACATTGCACTTAAAGTTCTTAATTTCCTCTTATTCCATTATAAATTCGATTTACAGAACCTTGTTGAAGTAAACTTTTTCTTTCCGAAACAAACACAAAGAAAAAAAATTAACCATCATAAAAAACATTACGTATAATTTAACTAAACTAATTTACCTTCTTTCTGTGTATCAGTGAATTCTGTTTCAGGGAATGCAACGTCAAATGTAATACATAAAGTTCCATGAAGATTATTGTTTTCATAATTAGGCATTCCTTCTCCTTTTTTCCTGATACGAGCTCCTGGTTTGGTTACTTTATCTCTCTGAATAGTCACTTTGTGACCATCTAAATGTTCTATATCCATTTTAAAACCTATCAATGCATCTTGCATAGATATAGTAACATTTGTGTACAGATCATCACCAATTCTTTCAAAGACCGGATGTGGTTGTGTTCGTATCTTTAAAATTAAATCACCGGGTTCCCCGTCCAAATGTGGTTCACCTTCTGCTGTAAATTTGGTTTCTTGTCCATCTACCATACCAGGTTCTACTTCAACCTCCAATACACGTTCTTCAGTAACAAATTTAACATTTGGACATTCTGAACAAACCGATTGTTGCATCATTTGAAATCTTCCATTCCCTAAATTACGAGTAACTAATTCTTGTCTACAATTACACTTTCTTGTTCCTTTTGCTGCCTTTGCAACTGGCTTATTTCTTGTTATCTGAAAGGGTAATTTCCCATTTCATATTCAATTTATCCAATTTACATTTAATTAACCTTAAATGTAAAATCTTACCTCTATAAAGTTTCCACTGTACAATTCTTCTAAAGTAACTACCAAGTCTATTACAATATTGGAACCTTTGGGTGCTTCTTGCTGATGTTGAGACTCTCCACCAAAGTGGAAGCCAAAATCACCAAAAAAACTTGCAAACGGATCAGCATTGTTCATCATACCATCCTTTTTTAAACATTCTTCTCCACATTTGTCATACATTTCTCTTTTCTCATTATCTGAGAGGACCTCGTAAGCTGCACCCAAATCTTGAAATTTCTGAGAAGCATTTGGATCATTTTTATTTTTATCAGGATGTAATTCTTTCGCCAACTTTCTATATGCTTTCTTTATTGCATGTTGGCTTGCCGTTGACGGTATGCCTAAAATGGCATAAAAATCTCTCCTGCAAAGTACACACACGCATACACATATATACATATGCACACTTTAATTTCCATTTGAAATATATCATATACAATAAATGCCCCAAAGTCTATATTCAACATCAAACACATGAATGTATTATTAAAATATGTTTTTCTTTTAAATAGAATTATTAGTGGGAAACGCAAAAAACTAAAATCATTCGGTAAATTTGCTTCTAATTCTATTTAATGCATTTCACGTTAATAGCTCGTGGCGCTTTGAAAAGTATAAGAGGTTATAATATTGCAATAAACAAATATCTTCGATATATAAAATAATTGAAGTTTATACATATTAATGGTATTCTTCACTTACCCTGCCACAGTTAATATTACAAATATTGTTAAACTTATGAATAACGACCAAATCAATTTTATCGTTGCCATTCTAGCAGACGTTATTCTACAACTTACAACAAACATCGGAGCTTAGATCGTGGATACTCCTGATTGGTGCGTCGAATTTAATTTATCCAATTTCGAACAACGATAGACGAGTTCTTAGGCGCGTACACATATTCGACGAAGGCGGATAGATTTAACCCTTATCAATAAAATATGATTGGTTCAATTCAATGTATTTATTTGTTCAATGAATAGAATGTGTATCGACATGTAACAGACGAAATGTTATGTAGAAATGTTTTAAAATTATTTTACTTCACTTGCAAACAATAAATATAAAAATTTCAACTATTTATTGCATGTCAAGTTATTCCGTTGAAAATTACGCTTAACAGTAAAAATCTATCCCCTCTCTTATATAGCAGAATTATATAGTAGAATGATCATGTGACAAATGATCATCTCGGGTATCAAAGTGTCGGTTACAGTTTGTAGTGTAGTTGAGCATAGTATGTGTGTACATAGGTTTTATGGTATGTGTTGTTGAAACAAGTTTCGACATTGTAATAAGGAAATCATTAGTTTAATCATGTCAATATGTAAATTCCCTCGAGTACTCTTGCAGGAAAGTTCAGTGAAAGAGATTCAGTCGCGAATCACATGACGAAAGCGTTATTGACTAAAAACACTATCATCTGAAATAAGATACCTTTAGGTTATGCACGTCAGTTTATCTGTCAAACATCCCACAAAATGGAGAAACACATGCATTTATGGAGAGGTGTTGATAGATTGTCATACACCTTTGGTGATCAACCAAATGGCATAATTTGTAGGCTGGTCACCATTAAAGATCACATTTTTGTAGCAACAACTACCAATAATTTGTATTATGGAGAGGTGTCATTTTTGGAGAACAACCCTCCGTCATTAGTTTTCAAAAGGGCTCAATTTGATGTGATTGACATAGCATGCAATTCCGATTATTTATTTATCGTAGATAATAATGGACAGGTTTTGAAAGTAAATCCTCAGGATATGAGCGTGATAGATACAATAATTCTAAAAGAAGAAGTCAGGTGTTGCAGCCATGGGTAGGTTTCATCGAATTCTCACTATTAGATAGAATGTTGCATAAAATAATTTATTATCATTGCAGATATAAACAAGAAAATGAGATTGTCAAAGTAAAATCGATAGCTGTTAGTGATCAAGCAACATTATTTGTAACAGAAAATGGACAACTTTGGGCTAGTGGAAGTCAATCTCAAATAGATATTAATAGCGCTGAGCCTAAGAAAGTGAAATTTTTTGAGGGGAGGACTGTGTCTGCCGTTGCATGTGGTTCAAATTTTAATGTAGTTGCAGTAAAGAAACCAGCAAAAGCTTTGAAAGATGATACTGATAGCGAGAATGAATTAGAAGAGGAAGTTTTTGTTAATTCGTGTCCTCAGTGTCTAAATACTGTACTGTTAAGTCCTACAAGTTTAACGTCATCCGATACTTGTCCTACTGGGCTTCATGTACAGCAATTTAGCGAAGATCACTCAACCAATTCTATTAGTGCTTTATCTGTTGCTAGTAAAGAACAAGAGATTTCATTTGCAGAAAACAATAAGAAAGAGAAAATTTCTGAAGTGGTAGAGAATGGAGAACTAGGTGCCAATAATTCTGTGGATTCTGGAAAAGAAGAGAAAAGGAATGTTATTTTTATAAATACAGAGGCTGCAAGGCAATTTTTAACCAGACAATTATCTTGGGTTTCATCTTATGGAAGTGTCAAAGAAGACATACCTTTGGAAAACATTGAAAAACCAACTAGACTAATAAAACAAAATGTATCTAATGTAGCTAATTTAGTATATGAAGGAGTAAAAAACGTAGGAGGCAAAGTTGTTATGAGTGGAAGTTCAGATATAAATGAATTTAAAGATGATAGTAGTGAACATTTAGAACATTTAGGAGAGGAATATCCAAAACCCGCTGCTACTAGTTTGGCATTAAGTTTACGTTGCGAAGAATTTCCTTGGTCATCAAGTACTGGTTCCTCTGAGCATGAATTGTCTCAGCAAGGATTAAATGAAAGAATCAATACATTAACTCGTACTGGCAACAGTATACTATCTACTGAACTTTGGACATGGGGTGATATACAATATGGACAGTTAGGTACAGGAGATATTGTTAAACGCTCACGACCTATTTTGGTAGCAAAACTCAGTAATACTGGACTTAGAAAAATTTCATGTGGCGCATTTCACATACTTGCTCTAACATTAGATGGAAGAGTTTTTGCTTGGGGCAGAAATAATCATAAACAGGTGACATTAGAATCAAATGCATATCAAAGTGCACCCCGTTTATTTACTACAAAGTTGTTTTCAAATGAAAGAGCCAAAGACATGTCAGCTGGTAGTTTTCATAGTTTAGTTATGATGCATCATGGTTTGTACTTTATTGGGCAGTCAAGGTAAATAATTTAATTATGAAAAGTATTAATAAAAAATGAGAGTTCTATTTGTTCACAATAGCTGTCATGTGGTTTCAGTAAAACTGGTGAAATGTTTCAACTTGATATTGAGACAAGCAATAAATGTAGTCCTCAGCAAATATTCAGTTCTGGTAACTACAGTTGTTGTTCTGTAATAAATGAACCTAAAATAAATATTTCTGAAGATTTGATAAGTGATCAAGTTTTCTTGGAAGAAATACTGATTGTTTACCAAAATTTAATTAAGCCATTCCAAAAGAAAGGTGGTGCCATGCAGGAATCAAATGTTTATGAAACTTTATGTCGCTGTTACACTGAATTATTAAGTTTTAGTGTATTAAATGTTATTAGTTTATGGGATTATTTTAATCATATTGGTGAAGCGTATGAAGTGACAGTTATTGCTAATGTTGAAGAATATATTACTGTATATAAATATTATTTAAATGCAGTGTGCGATGTCATTTCTTTAAGTGGATTTACATATATTGCAAAAATAATGGAAATACCGCAAGTAATAACAAATTTATTTATGGACAAATTAAAAAGTAATGAAACAAAAAAAGTTTCCGATGAAATTATAATTACAATGGCATTACAGCATCCATTACGTAAATTAAATAGGTAAATATATTTAAATATGTATACAAAGTAATAATTTTCATCATTCTCTAAAATTAGTAAAACGATAAGTATCAGTTATTAGTTCTCAATGTGAATTGAAAATGAAGTTGCTTTAAAAATGAATATTATAACTATCTTAAATACATTTATGAAGAATGATTTACTATTTTCTTATTTATGATAACAGACATCATCTTTGTACAGATATAAAAATATGGTTCTAAATTTGATGAAATGTAATGGCACAAGAATGGGTGTAGAACGATTGCAAGAAGCTTTAATAAAATGGGAACAAATATGCGATGATCAAGAGAAGCAACAAAAGGAAGCTGAAGCAACTAAGTTATTTTGGGAAAGTTCTGGGAAACTTGGGGAATTATTAAGATCTCCTGATAGAAGGCTTATTAGAGAATCGCGAACGCATCCATTATCAATACTTAACTCTGGCAGATTTTCTACACATTGGTTTGTTTTATTAACTGATATATTTATCCACGTTACTGGTACATCTCATGTAGCACATCCACTTAAAACACTATGGGTGGAACCTTTACCAGATTCTGAAACGATACAAGTAAGTATGTTAAACTTTTGTAGACATAAATGTAAAATTTTTGTATCTGTATATCTATGTTTTAGAATTCTATATCAATAGTAACTCCAGAAGATACGTTTGTGTTATATACTCCAACAGCTTCTGAACGCAATGAGTGGTTGTATGCTTTACAAAATGCCATAAAATGCAGTCTACAAAGAGTTATTGGACATGTACCTCCAATAGTACGTTCTAGCTCATTTTCTTTCACAAAGCACAGTGTTTTCAAAGATGCAAAATATACTGGTTCGTAAGTCGTATATTGTTTAGCACGAATTTTAATCGTGAATATTATACATAGTATACATAAATATATATTTGTATGTTAAGTATGATATTTTAATATATATCCATAGTATTTTTTATTTGGATATATAGGACGATGGCTGAATGGTAAACCGCATGGTTCTGGAAAATTAGAATGGTCTGATGGACGAAAATATGCAGGACAATTTCACAAAGGTGTTATTCATGGTATTGGTAAAATGGAAATTCCATCTCAAGGCATATACGAAGGGCAATGGAAGGATGGTCAACAAAATGGATATGGAACAATGAAGTCAGTTTTTAAATAACAATTTAAATTTTAATTATAATTTTATATAATGTATAATATTTAAAAACAGATGGAAAATATTCTAGATACAATAATGGTGACTTTTATGAAGGATATTTCAAAGATGGATTACCACACGGTCATGGGGTTAAGAAAGAAGGGCATTTTATGGCATCTGTGGCATCTGTTTACATTGGAGAATGGGCTGCAGGTGTCAAACAAGGATATGGAATTATGGACGACATTATGACAGGTACTAATTATTAGCCTAATTGGGAACAGAAAGAAAATGACGTTTTTGTTCTAGTAAAATTAAACTCTTTTTTACATAAATAAATATTGCTTAATTAAACTGTATATTATTTCAGGTGAAAAGTACTTGGGATCATGGAATAATGGCATGAAACATGGTTGTGGTTTAATAGTAACTTTAGATGGTATTTATTATGAAGGAGTTTTTATGCAAGATGTTTTAACGGTAAATAATTAAATATAATTAGACGCTCGATAAATATAAGCTTAAAATATTGAAATAAAATGCTTCTGATAAAAGGGTCACGGAGTCATGGTGTTTGAAGATGGTACTCATTACGAAGGTGAATTTAAATCGGCCGGTATTTTTTATGGTAAAGGTACTTTAACTTTTACAAGTGGCGACCGATTAGAGGGTAATATGAACGGTGCATGGAACGAAGGTGTAAAAGTTATTGCAACATTGCATATGAATAAAGCTAGTGGAAATGTACAAACCAATTCAAAACCAACGTAAGTAATTTACTCTAAGTAATATTTATTGTAGTGTAATTTAAATTTACTTATTATATATTATATGATGTAGATCTTTTGGCAAGTTATGTGTATCACCAGATCAAAAATGGAAAGCTATATTTAGACAATGTTATCAACAACTTGGTGTACCTGAACCAGGTTCGAAAGTTACAGCTATAACTGATAAGTTTGCAGAAACGCAACGTGTTTGGCAAAATATTGCTAGCATAATAACTAAGTCACATCAGAAAGCTCTGCAACGAAAAAAACTTTTGACATTTACTAATACTAATAAAGAGAGAAATAATGAAGTGATTGATGAGTTAGATAAAATTCCCTGTTTTGGAAGAGATAAACTGACGGTTCAGAGCTACAGTGAAATTCATAAATACTTAATTAAAGCATTTGATAGTTCACATCATCCATTAGGAGCACTTTTAACAGAAGTTGCTGCTGTATATACAGCTACGTACGGCGGTGTAAGAGTTCATCCTTTGTTACTCAGTCATGCTGTATCTGAACTTCGTAGTATTACTTCAAGAATATATGAAATAGTTCTTCTATTATTTCCGGCATTACCACGAGGTGGAAAAGAATATGTATTGGAAACAGAAAGTGAAGAAGAAGGGTACGTTTTAATTAATTATCTTTATAATTCATTATTTATTTATTACAGTTATATCATGTTATATTTCCTTATTTTAACTTACTTTCAGTCAAGTTATAAGCGCTGCGGCAATACTTCATCCAATATTGCTACCTCGTGTGCATTCAGCACTTTTTGTGTTATACGCTTTACATAATAAGAAAGAAGATGATGCCTATTGGGAAAGATTAATGAAATGGAACAAACAACCTGATATAACGCTAATGGCTTTTTTGGAGATCGATCAGTGAGTAATATTATAAAAGATATAAAACGCAATGATTATTAAATTTGGTATAATTAATTAAATTACCACAACTTTAGAAAATTTTGGAAGAATACAAACGTAATGAACTTAAACGAAAACGGACTACCGTATCAAAGTGAGCCGTACTTCAGCGAAGCAATAGAGACATTACAACAATTGAAAACCACGTTCTCTCCGTTAGAAAAATTACTAGTCGTTAGAAACACATTTGAACAAATGACACAAGTAAGCCAACTTCTCTTAGCATATATTATTATTTATTTATTATTAGCATCTTACATATTTTTTATAATAGGCAGTTCAGAAGCAATTGGGAACTACATATTTATGGACAATGGATGAATTGTTTCCTGTCTTTTGTTTTGTTGTTGTCCGTGCTAGTGTATTACAATTGGGTAGTGAAATACATTTTATAGAAGATTTCATGGAGCCTTATTTACAAAATGGAGAACTTGGAATTATGTTCACTACTCTTAAAGTAAGATATTTTCGTGAAAAATTATTTAAGATTTTAAAATTTAATCAGTAATTATATCTTTTAGGCTTGTTACTATCAAATATTACAAGAGAAAATTAATGTGGGTGACTGAACATGACGAAATAATTTTCATAAGTAAATAATAGCAACTTATTATAATACATTATTAATAAAACAAATACATGCACATATGCCACAACAGTACCTCAAAGTCTAACATTTAATTAAAGTAATATAGTAAAATGAATCATTTGTGCATCATGACTGTTAAAAATGTAATTAAACTTATTTATTGTAACTAATAAAAATTAAAACTATGTATAACAATAACAGATTGTCAAGTCGTAATAATGTAAGTAGTGAAATTACATATCATGTTCTATAAACATTAATGTACAGTGTATATACACTTTTTATTTGTCAAATTTATTTGTCTGTGTTAATTTAGTTTCCAGAAGATAAATATAAACTAAATGTTCATAGGAACAATCACATATTTGAACACTCTGTTATAATTTTAAGTATTACTTTTTTTAAATTTTAATAAGCATTTATTCATTATTGTGTGAAATTGTCCAAAATAAATTTAAAAATATATAAAGAATACTACGCTATGCAAAATGAATGATTTTTGGTATTTCTAAAAAATAATACCAATATTGATACCGTATAATTCTTTAATTCATCTAACTGCCATAAATATTACTTAATAATATTAATAATCTTCCTTTGCTCTATTATATTATTAATATAATGAACATTTAAAGAATATTAATTAAAAAATTAATGACATTATATACTTGTGTTATATGTATCATAATAATAATATTGTGATATTGTGTGCAATATCATAAACTTAGATACTAATAATATAATGTGATGATTAGAATTTTATTTTAATTGAATATGCATTTTAAACGTTTTATGCCTATTATAGTTTGTAAGTATCTGTATCAAATGAAAAAAAATTGTATGTTTAAAAATGGCAAATATACTTCATTCTATATTATAAACATAATATTCATTAAATAAAACATTAATAAACTGAAACTGACGAGTATTTGTTTTGCTCTATATTTTATTTACTATTTCATAGTCTCATCTTATATCTACAAAATATTTGAAACTTTTATAAGAACAATTATGGAGTAAAGTACTTTACTATTTTACTATTTAAAATTTTGCGGTAGAAAATTCTTAATATGTATGTACTTAAAAATTCTTTAGATCTTACATAAAAAATGTGAGATAATTATTTATAAATTTTCTGGTACTACCTTAATCTTAATTATCTTAATCATTTTTATCTAAATCTTCATATTTGTTAAATAAATGTTAAAATTTTGTATACGATGCTGCAAATTATTAAATTAATTAGTTTCGAAAGATAAAATATTTATTCATGAAATCAGATTGTTTCGTTTTATAGTTACACATGTACAACTATACTGTTTAATATGTTTATGCATTTTGTTAAAATAATAATTCTTGAAACTTGATTCAAATCAATTTTTCTATAAATACAAAAGTTATTTTACGTTCTATGATGTATTATATATAATAAAATTTTTCAGTTATAAACAAAATAGTCTGTGATGCGCAAGTTTAACCAGCAGCATGATCACAAAGTAACTTTACGATTATATATCGTTAATCTTACTTCAACTAAAACTGTATATTTAGAAATAGTACATTGACATAATTACGTTTAGACTTGTTTATTACAAATATGGAAGTAGTTAGAAGTGTATGGAAAAATCCCGTTTTGTTGTACAAAACCTTACTGCAGGCATCATCTAGAAATAGGTACAAATGTTTAACCTGAATCTTATTTTATACCTCGTGATATAACGTATATTAATATTGAGTTATAACATATTTATTTTATAGCTTCATTTTTTTAATTATATTTTAATAGTCTTTATTAAAATATAAATGTCAAATTAATTATATACGTATAACTGATGTTTATATACATATAACTGATAATTTGATGTTACATCAACTTATAAATATATTATACTATATTATATGTTATTTAATGTTACATCAATTCATAAATATGTTATAACTTCTTTTTATTGATTGCTATATTGACAAATTAAAAATATGTAATTTTTCTGTAGAAAATTATCATATTTATCCTTCATAGAATCATATTTGAGAAAAGTATAAAAACTGTCAAATCTTATATTTGTATAACAAATTTTTCTTTTGTGAATTCTTTTGTTTTGCCATGGATAATAATAAATTAAAATATTTTATGACATTGAAATAGGTATATAGGTAATTCTTACAGAATTAAAAAAAATATATAGAAATATATAATTACAAAAGATAATATCAACATAATATTTGATTGCAGTAGCAG
>KQ435964.1:13751-24178 GCA_001276565.1 Melipona quadrifasciata | reverse complement strand
AATAAAATTCTTTACAATTGCTGATAATTATAACGACCGTAGATACGGTGTTGCGTGATATGACATGATATAATGACGTGAGAGGAATAATAAAATTTCGAAAGATGAAATTCTTGAGGATAGAAGGGTAGAATCGTGAGTCAGTTGACACTCGTTGTCGTCGAGCACGTTCTTCGAATTATTATCAGAATAATTCAAGATAATTCGCGCAAATTAAACTTCTTATTGTTTATCACGGAAGTTTATAAAACGAAAGTGAAAGGAACTTTTCAGAAATTATGTTTCATTAACTTTTACATACCTTGGTAATTGTCTTAGACGAAGTCACACACCAAAGAACGAAGATTTTATACCGAAACAGGATGCCGTATCGTTTTATTTGAAGCAACATTTCACTCGCTATTTCGTAAATAAATTGCTGACAGATGAAAAAAAATGTTCCCGGGACATTGCGACGGGATGCGAATTGTTAAACCAAAGTCTCTCTCTTTTTTTCACTTTTTTATCCGTGCAAAATTTCTTTGAATAAGCAACACTTTGATTCAAGATCTTTTGTTACGTCGATAACTAAACCGTGCATGGTATCGATAATTATATCAACGTGTTGCAACAACACGTGTTATGTGCATCGACGACAAGCCCCCTGGCAGCTTGGACGCTTTGCGTGCTATTTTCGACCAGGCCATTTGGAAAACCGCTTTATAATCAGATGCGTGACCTTTAGTGTAGCTCGAGTCAAAGGTCACGATGGGATAAATAGTCCGACCCAGCCGGAGGAATGGTTTCCGCGTGGAGTAGAGAGGAGGATCGTCGCTGATATTGAGATTGCTTTCGCGAGCTCGCGCTCTTCGAAATAGACTCGCGCGGACACTCACGTTAGCCAAGCGAAAGAAAAAAGAAAGAAAAGAAAAGAAAAACGCAAGCAAAGAACTAGGCACTTTGTACGACGTGAGAATTACGATTGCCTCTTACAACGACGTAATTCATGCGAGCCGGTTCAAACAGCGACGAACGCCTCTCCGCAGATGTATACAAGGTGTTCCATTCTCGATGACCACTGTGGCCAACCAACTTGGAATTCGAAACGATGTTTCTCTTACTGGCATAGAGATTCAGTTGTGCCGGCGATTATGAAAGTGGCCTAAGTCGTATACATAAGTCATTTCTCGCGTCTCGAGATGTTTGAAGGTTTGAATAAATTGAAAAATATTTTTATACTGCGAAACGAAATTTCTGGTTGCAAAATTTTGCGTGTAAATGTGCTTTTTCAAGCTCGAAATGACTTGGATCATTTTATCAATCAAAATCAACTGAATGTTATCATTATTATTGTAATTGTATCGTTCGAGCATCGCGTGGAATCCTTCGATCGACTGAAAGCGCACCCCCCGTGTGCAGCTGAGCAAAGGCGTAGATCACCGTAGATCAAACCGTAGAAGTTCGATACAGTGGAACGTTTTCACATATAAACGAGACAGATTTATGGACGCGCGAAAACGAATGATCGCCTCGCTGGCAGTATTTTATACTTATAATTGAACTTGTCTTTCGAGTAATTCGATTTGAACTCGAACCGAAAGAGAGAGCAAAACGTGTAAAAACGCCTGATTATTTATGCGCTGTTTGTTATCAGCTGCCCGAGGGATCTCGCCGCAATTCTTTCGGAATAATCAGAGTCCACGCCCGCGTGAAGGAATTCGGAACGTGCATCTCGCAAAAGTTAGAAAGTTTTCTGGGAATCGTCGAAGAAAGAGGATCGGCGGTTAACCGTAAACTGCGAATTGCATTTGAATTTCTCGAAGCACGATAAAGTATCCGTCGATAATTGGTTGCATTGCACACAACTTTTGCATTAGACACGTTTAATTTAAAAGTTATTTCACGTGAATCACCGTGTATTTAGAGATGACACAAAAAGAATTAGTCACTAAGTCTGATCTAAAAATATCTAAAAATTCGCAAGTACGTTTTATTTTCCACAAGAAATGTAATTCAACTAGCAAATTGTTATTACTTTTCTCGCGCGACGAGTATACTCGTCGTTACACCAAAACAAATTGCCATTTCTTCGTGACGAGTATACACAGTTATTCACAGTTAAGTGGCCAAGTTTTATTTACGTTGTCATCGACAATCGGAGGAAGTTTTCCTTTTGAAGACGACGAAACCGACGCGCGACGAAGTTAATTCCATTCGGTTTAGGGGAACGCGCGTTCCCGTGACAGACGCTAATAAGTTTGCGGTTGGCCATTGAATTAACGGTAGGTCATACGGAACGTGAAAGTGCACCACAATTCCCGAGTTGTCGGAGCATCGCCGAGCCTCGCGCTCGATTCCAGTGAAATTCTATTTCTTTGCGGAACAAGAATCGTATTTCTCTAGAGTTCCTGAATAACTGGTGTATCTAGCGAAAAGGCACAACTGTGCCAGTGACAATGAAAGATCGTCGATTATTTAAATTGATTAATAATAATAATTAATAAATTTGTAGAAGAAGATTATCTCGGGCACGTGTGCAGAGACATTGAACATTTCTCTTCGTAACTAGATCCACCAACATTGAAATCTCCTTTTTACAACGTGCTCTTAAAATCTATTGCATGATTTTTTTTTCATCACTTTATTGAACAAAGGTTCAAGAAATTTCATCGTGTAATTCTAATGTTCGAAATTCAATAAAATGGTGAAAAAAGAGTTCGAAGTGGTCTTTGGTTAGTTATAGAAAAAATTTTGTTTCAACGTAATATTTCAAAATAAATTTGAATTTTTTGAGTTTAAAATAACGCTTTAACACAAGTTCGAATTTTTACAATTTTCGGGAAAAAAGTATCCTCATGTTTCTACGAAAGTTATTCTACGTATGAAAATAAGTGGAAAATGTATAATAAAATATCTCTACTAAAGTCCTCGTTTTTAAGAAAATAGACTTTTATAAATTCTGTAATTGAATAAAAAAAAAAAAAAAAAAAAAAATACTTTTAAAGTAAAGATTTGCCTCAAAATGAGAGCAAGGAGATCTTTTTAAAGCATCGATAATTTTTCATTATCACATCGGTACGGTTACGCTCTTCGCTGTACGTACATACGCGTCCATATCTGAAGTTCCATGATCTTCGTCAAACGAAATTTCGAAAAGTCGAAAACCTCCAGCGAGTCATCGCACGCACAGAAATATTCCGTAGTTTTTCCGTTTCGATCAGCGCGCATGCCGATCGCATCGCAGGTGGAAAGAAGAAACACAGGTTGCGAATAATTCTGACGACCCCCGTGTGGACACCGAAGCCGACCAAGGTAGTCTACCTTGAACGGAATTCTCGGCCGTTCGTAAATTTCACTAACAAAGAGCCACGACTTCTCGTCGAGAATAATGGCCGGACGTTGCATGTCTTTTCCTTCGTTAACGATGGCTCGCTCGGACAATACCGATGGCATTTTGCACGAGTAAACAGCATAGAGATTCGGAATACTACTCTCCGCTCTCTTTTCATGCTCATCGCAGTGGGAAATATTAAATTTAGAATCGGTGTTGCGTGTCCGAATGAGTTTGCCTCGCCGATACGTATGGCGGTCGGGTAATAACTGAAAGTTACGCGGTATCAATCAGTCATAAGTTTGAAATGCTTCTATTTTTAAAAAGGCGGATGAATAAGTCAAAGATGGCGTGCAGCTGCTAATTGCACGTTGGGAAACCCGCGTGCTGAAATTACGTTTGAAAATTGTGTGGATAATTTCCAAGAGATATATCACATTGGGAACGCTGAGTCTAGATCAGTGGTTCCCAACTTTTTTTCATGGGTCATGCCCCATCTAAGCATCTCTAAAATCCTGATTAAAACCCACCCCTGGACACGTAATTAACATGGAAGAAGCATAAACAGTCATTAATCTAAACCTAACCTAAACCTAAACCTAAACCTAACCTAAGCATCTCTAAAATCCTTATAAAAACCCACGCCTGAACATGTAATTAATATGGAGGAAGCCTAAACAGCCATTAACCTAAAACTAATCTAACCTAAATCTAAACCTAACCTAAGCATCTCTAAAATCCTGATAAAAACCCACTTCTGGACATGTAATTGACATGGAGGAAGTCTAAACAGCCATTAACTTGTTCTAACCAAACATGACGTTCAAATGGGAAAGACAAAAATTAGAAAGTTAAATTTTCGTTTAAAGAAATGTAAAAAATTCGCCCTGTGAGGCGTGGGCCCCAGATATTTCTAGATATTTCAGTCGTTTAAAAATTGCTGTTTCTCGCCACGAGAATTAAATTATTAATTGTTAATTATTAGTGGATCTACGAAACTGACGAAAGTCTCCACATTGACCGTAAGCTTTTTACACGAGATGTTATCAAAGTGTACTTGAGCAAATGTTTTGCGTATGTATGTACGTTGATAATTAATACGCGCAGACTCTATTGAATATTGTGTCAGCTGTATTACGGAGGAAACAGAATACGTACGATGTGATATTAATCGTGACACGTAATAAATAAACTCGCGTCGTTCCATTGCAACTGGTCATCTGAGCAATGACGAAAACCGAATAAAAGCGTTTCAGCCGCAATAAAAACGGATTCCTTCTTTCTCTGCTCCTCTCTGAATTCTGAATTTTAAAAAAATCGCTCGGACAGCGACTTTTTTAGTTCTAAACTAAGGGGCGTCTTCCTTAAGCTCGAGTAGTTGTAACTGTTGCAACTAATGAACACCTTGCGTGTACGATATCCTTCATTCACAAAAGGAGGCGAAAGAAGTGGGAGAAAGGAGCAGAAAAAGGAAGAAGCAATCGGGCAGTGGAGAGCTTGGTTGGCGGCAGTCGGCGATTCCTCCGGAGCATTAATTGCTCCCCGGTCCGTAAATGGCGTCGTTGCCAGGAACGAGGTAATGGTTCGTGCGTGCAGAAAACGCGTCGAGCATCGCAACGAGAGATCGCTGAAAGCGGATTTGTGCGAACTTGCGTGAAACGGGCGCAAACGCAACCGTGCACCAGACAGGAGTAACACCTTGCGTATCTTATTGTGCTCGTCGAGTATTTACGTAACTGGCGGCCTAGAGATCGCCGTGGCACTTTCTGCATTTCTTCCTTCCCCCCGAGGTTTTTTGCTCGATGCTGGACGACGAGCTAGAAGAGAAGATGCACACGGTAAAACGCGTGGAGCGTGTCCGTTGGATGGCCGTTATGCTGCTCAGACGCATTTACCGACGAAAGCGACAGCCATACAGGCTGCTTGTTGCTCTCTTTCGCGATTATTTTCGAGACCGACGTTGGCGTCTCATTCCGAGGTCCCATGTATTTTTCTATTCGATAGAATTCAATTAAATTTCTCCGAACAACATTGAAAGATATTTCTTAACGATACGATGTAAAATTGCATTCAGATAACATGTTACGTAAGGAGTTATTTGAATGACGTTATTCGAACGATAAAAGTTGAAGTGCACAATTCCTCGTCACATATCGTTTTCTGATTTTTCTACAACTGTCGATAAGTGCGTTCGTGGCCGAGTGTTCATTGACTTTTTTTTTTTTTATTTTCTTTTAGTTTGTAGTTCTCTTCAGAGGTCGTTCACCTTTGGCTCGTGCAGCCGCAGCTGCTGCTATTATAGATTCTCCACTGTTTATCGCCCACTTGTCAATGGGCTTGGTAATGAGAGACGCACGAAACGCTCGCTATTTACGTTTCTATCGCAGACGCGATTTTTCTCTCGTTGACTGGTTCGAAAGGTCGCGCGAATTTCCTGTCGACGATGTGTCCCACAGAGAAGGGATTGATATTCCAATAGAAAATTTTTGTTACAACGCGTATGTAACGAGTATGATGCGTGAACTCTCAAATTTTTCGTATATTTCAGATATTTTCAAAAAATATTTGAAATGTGATTTTTTCTTGCTTCTCATAGAACTGCGATCTAAAATATTCTTAGTTGGAGAATTATGCAAGCACAAGCATCCGTCGTATCGTGTTTCGAAAAAAAATTCCATAGACGTGTTTAATATATTTCTTGTTGACACGATCGGAGTAGGCATCGCTGGATTCCTGGACAATTTCCAAGGATTTCAGTATCCGTTGCACGACAATCTGCTGCATGATCTGCAGCCCGTACTCTGTCGTAAGGAACACCCAACTGGAAGGTCGTGGTCTCTTCGTTTCAAACAATGATTCATCTCGATCCATTGCGAATGGGATTTTCAAATCTTTTTCCTCTTCTCGATAACTTGCAATGATTCCGTGATTCCTGAACGAATCAGAATCAATATATGAACAACTGTCATCATCGTGTTCAATGTCACAACGATCGATAGTCGCAGGGTGCGTTTTTATTCGCGTTGGTTGGTTAATAATTCTTTGACGGCGATTAAAGTTCATGATCAACCACCAAACTGCGTAAAAAATAAGCGGTTATCGATTGCATCGCTTTGTGCGTGGAAAGAGCAAAGGGTTGTATAAGGGGAGAGAAAAGAGGGAAACGCGGCAGACGACGTCGTGCGGGTGAGTGGATTAGCGATCGAGTTAACGATCAGACGAGTTATCCTTTGTCTACGTCCATCGGGTGGTAAAAATTTTTGGCGGATCACCGTCTGGCGATTAAATTCAGAAAAAGGAGAGAGAGAGAGAGAGAGAGAGAGAGAGAGAGAGAGAGAGAGAAATATAGTAAAGGTGGTTCACGCCTTCGCAGGTACGAGCTTTCGCGATTGTTGAATGGATATGCACACAAACAAGGAGAGAGAGAGAGAGAAATATGTCTGCTTTTATCTAAAATCTCGAGGCTGGTGTTCCGTCGAGGGTGAAACGCATGACAGAAAATCCTCAAGGTCTTCCTTTGTATCTACGGCAGATGAAAATACTACGGATCGATGATATACATTTTGCTGTTTACTTCGTATTGTGTAACGTTTAATTAAACGTGAAAATGTTATAATGTCGTCTTAATGACAATATAAAAAGAACAATTATTAGAAAAAGATCACCAATACCTTTGCCCAGTGCAACAATGTCTTTATCGAAACTGTAATTTGTGATTTATGACAAAACCTTGTTTCATTTCTTGTTTAAAATGTATACCTTCCTAAGGTTAGAATTTATTCCGGTATCAAATGTTTTTTTTACTTTCTATCCTTCGGAACTATTCCACAGTATTCCTTGGTACTCAATTTTCCCTTATCTACATTTCGCGAGTTTATTCTCTGCTTTTCGAGCAACCGTTTCGATTCGTCCTGAATCGCGATAAGAGACGCAAACGACCGACAGATAAAAGGACAAAGGTGGAAACGGCGCGCATGCGCGAGAAAATTGTATATATTATACATACAAGCAGAGAATCGTAAACAGAGGACGGAAATGTGTTATGGTGCCATGGAACACGTCCTTTCCTCCGTTTTCCATGCTTCCACGCTTTCCTCGATCGACCGACTCGCATTTCGGTCCGGTAGGTTAGGTTAGGGTCGTTGCGGTGCGAATTGCGGCGAGGTGGAGGGGGAAGAGGAGGGACAACCGGACTCCCACCGTTCCACGGTTCGCTTCGCACTTCAGTTGCCTCGCGTACGTCGAATCGTGAACGTCTATTCAACTGGGTTTCTCCTCGGTCGTTCGAGCACGTTGTTGTCTCTCATTTTATCGCGTTCCCTTTTATCGAATATCTTGAATATCTCGGTCGCTTGGCTTCACGCATTTCATCGAATTTCCAAGTGTCTCGGCGTCTCCAGTCTCTCTTCTTTACCGACCGATGGACTCGGAACAAAGGATTTTTGGTGAACAGTTCCCTCGCACGCAACGCTCGTGATTTTCGACAATGGTGTAAGATGCTGCTCCTCGAAGCATCGCTCATCGTGAACGATGAAGCTGCGTGTCATGGAGTGAATCGAAGTGCAGTGTCCAGATTCGTCGAATAATCGAGTCTCGCGGCTCGTGTAAAGAGGCTTACGATCGTGGCATGCGTTGACTCGATGGTGTTCGAGAGCGTCGAGATGCGGAACCCGGGGTTCCTCCTCGAAGACGCCAGACACGGATACATCCAATACATCAGGTACAATTTTCTCTCTCTGTCTCTCTCATTTCTTTCTCCTTCGTCCGTCCTCGTTCGTCCATATCGCGTGTCACGAATCAATGGAGAAGCGATTTCTTTGTAAACTCGTGCGTTTCACACAATCCGCGACGACGCGAATAGGATAATGTGTCACGAGCTAGACGTTGACTGTGTCTATTGTTCGAGGAATGATCGATATTTCACCGAGTATCGATTGTGTTTGAACCTGTTCGCATGAAGATCTACGGTAATCCTTCGGAGTTTTCGAGGGTCTTACCATACAACAAGAAACGTATATTTCGATTTTTCAATGAAATTTCAAAAGCACGTATTACGTTTAATTTTGATATTTATTATATTTAATTACGAAAAGAAATAAGTAAATAACGCGTTGAAGCTTTGAGATAATTTTATTTATTTGTAATTCACGGTCAGAGATATGTACACTTTATCAATAGCTGAGCGTTGATTTAAACGGTTTTTTTGAATAAATATATTCTTTCATTCGTGATTGAATTTGATTCACGGTATTTGCTGAGTTTTTACCATGAATGAACTTTGTGTTCGAACAATTGACAATTGACTCGAACGGTGAAATTCAACATACCGATTTGTTTGTTCTCCAAATCAAAATATTGTACACGTAATATATATATATGTGTATATATATAAATACATATCGAATCTTTCTTTTTTCTGTTTTCATTTTTAAACTCAGTAAAGTCTCATCTGTTGGTTGAATTTCCGTGAAAAGGATTGCTAATATTTGAAATTGCTGAAGGACCGTGAGGATATTATGTAAAACTTGTCTTTGAAGCTGGAAGCGATTTAATACCAGAATTTCGTAGAACTTCGTTGCTATTTGATCCGTGCTTATTTTAGTTTCAAGTTATTCCGAATTAAAAAGTTGAAACGAACACGTCCGGGTTATTCATGCCGCGTAGAGAGAGGTCGAAATCCACATTGCGTTCGTTTTTCTCTCGCTGGACATTTTATTTTTGCGTAAATAGCATGCAAATCCATGCAGAAGCTGCCTCGAGTAATTCTGCGGGTTCTAACACGGTCTTCAATTTGACTCACATGCGCATAAGGTCTATTTTTGAACTGTGTTCCGGTGAAATATGTCAGGAATATACGCCACGAATATAGCAATTTCGTTTCTCAAAATTATCCTAGTACAGAATTAGCGTTTAATAGGTTCCAGGGAAGAATGGCTCTTTGTTTAAATGTGCATTTACAGAGATGCAAAAGTACATGCGATATTCAAACGTAAAGTGCCTGCGTTTAATAAAAAATATTTAGTATCTCTACGAGTAATTTTCTTTTTTTATATATATATATAATATCACCCGTATATAACTAGCTTAACGCACAAATGGTATTTGGTGTTAATGTCCCTGTTTACCCAGTAAAATGGTTACTTTTTACGTCAGCTGACTCGGAGCAACGGCTGCGCGCTTTGTATCATCGCAGGCTGAAAGGGGACCCTCGAAAGCAATTATTTTCCAAAGAGGAGAGCTGCCGGGAAGCCTAGCTTTTGTACAACTTCTGAATTTCTCACGGTAGAGCTGGTTTAAATCTCTGATCGACTCGCCGTCGACACGTTTCGCTTTCAACTCGTCGCGTATCTGATTCCTCGACGGTAGTTCAATGTTTTTTAAACGTCGCACACGAACGAGAATTCTGTGTTGGAACATTTTCGTAACGTCTCTTTAATAGCTCGGGCTTTCCAAAATTTGCAAGTTGAAGAAGTTAAAAATATTAAATTGTACGTGAAAAAGAAAAAAAAATACAGCGCCACCACGCTTTTGGGCGTGAAAAATTACGCAAGTGATTTCGCAGTAATTACTCGAAATTCGCAAGTGACTGCAGAATTTGGTTCATCGATCGAAATCGTGTTGCCCAATAATGCTCTTGCCAGTACTGTTTATCATCGCCGTCGAAAGTTAATGCGAGAGTGTGTGTGTTCCTTCCCCACCTTTGTGAGTTTCACTGGTTTCGACATCGTCTCGACTCGCGCAGTCCGATCATCGTTTTCTGGCGAATTGTACAGCAATGCGGTGTTGCTTAGAGACGGTCAACACAACACAACCTCTGGGAGCTTCCCAGTCGATTTGACAATCGTTATTCAAATTTCGATATCTTTTTTCCTCGTTAACGAACAGTTGACGTTTGTTCGTTACGACAGACGGATACAACGCTGTAATACCGTTTGTAAATATGGGCCAACGAACAAAGGAAACTACTGGCTAAACACCGTGTCTGAAGTCTGAAAGGCGCGGCGTTGGTAACATCGGTGGCATTGCTTCCTGGTTTCGCGTTAGACAAGCTGGCGCCAGGACTGGGTCGATATGTCACCGGACTGGAGCCTATTTTGAATGTCATTAGTGCCCCTCC
>KQ435962.1:227599-239586 GCA_001276565.1 Melipona quadrifasciata | reverse complement strand
ACACTATATTGTGGATTTTCAGTGAGCACAGTCTTGATAATGTCCGTATCAGTCGTTGCTGGGCGGCCGCTGCGGTCTTCATCTTTCAACTCGAAATTGCCAGCTCTAAATTTCTTAAACCAATTGCGGAGGGTCCTAATAGTGGTAGTACCACTCCCGTAAACGGTGAAAATCTCGTCTGCAGTGCCTTGCAATAAAAGTCTCCTTTGCACTATTGCCTTTTTTAAAGCAATGAAGCGTAACATGCCGCAAATGCATCTTTTGGCTCTCCATATTGAACGGTGCAGAAAAAATTTTAAAAGAGACTTTGTCACCAACGAAACGTACTTTGAAAGAGCTCTGGGACGACTGAAACCGATGCCATAAACGGCTAAGAGATAAGCCTGCATGTTTATATAAACACAGCCACTTAGAGTCACTCATAGCGTTGCGCGGAAGAAACTTAGGGGACAACCTAATACTATTCTACATCACAAACATCTTTCTCATTCACTATATAAATTACAGAATTGCAATTTGTTTAGAAAATATTCATCATTCAACATTTTTCGAGTATTATAAATAGGTGTGTAACATTATTGCGATACATAATATTACATAACATCACTACTATTCATTTTAATGCCGGCATTTATAATTACTACGTTAAATTACAGCAGAACTTGTTAATATTACATGCTACGTAATAACAATTTCATATGTTGAAAACAGGAAATTTCACATGTCGCTCGGGAGTAATAAAATTCAGTTAAAACTGAAATTAACAACGCGACACGACTGTAAATATTCACGCGTTAATGTTGCAGAATATCTTTCGCGCGTAGCGTTCCACTGCCTTATTAAATTCTTACATTACGCGTTATTGGAAAATAACTGACGATGGGTGAAATCGAGAGGCAGAACTTACCATGAGATTTCCAATTATACCGAGGACCATCACCACAATGCACGCGACCATCGACGTAGTGCGAATGTAAGCCGGCAACATGTACAGATCTCTCTCCGAGGTATTTTCAGACTTGATCACTGAAATTATATTAGTATTTACATCGTGTAAAATTAATTACGTTCTATATAGAAAATTCAACAAATAACAAATTTAAGCTTAGAATTAAAATATCATTCCAACAGAAGGTAATACGAATAATGTAAAACGTGAAATATCTTAATTAAAAGGTTTTTTAATTTTTCGCGAAATCTCAATTAGGTGATAACTTTGCGTCGTAACGTTGCAACGCGATATAAATGAATTTTCATCCGAGATTATCATCCGTTCAAAATACACCGTAACCTTTTTTGAATTTTTTGATTTTCAAAAATAATAATACACAGCGTAACGTTACGAGAATTGATCTATGCTCTGGCTTACATCAATTGAATCAACGTACAAAGATCTTATACGCGCTACTTTTATCAAAAGTCCAGAATTCGATTAAATCCCGACGTAGCTGCGAGCAACTGTAATGTTTAAGATGCACCGAGTAGAAATGACTTGCTATTCGACCCGCGATTTGACTTTTCTCCGTCGACGAAAAGAAATTCCCGAAACTTTCGCGATAATAACGACACTCGTGTCAATAGGTGAAACGAGACGATAGCCGTAGCTCTTTCGGCGCGTTAACAATATACAATTTCACCCCTCTGTATTCCCCCGCCCCCTTTCCTCAGCCACGTGCGCTTCATCGAAGAGGAACAAAATGAAATTTGACGTGACACGTCGCAGCGTACCCGATAACGCATTGAAACCGCTGTTCCCAGTGACGGTCGTGTACCACGAGGAATTCAATTCAAGCGAAACGCTGGATACCGTGGACAACATTTTCGCGTTCCCTCGTGCTCCGATCGTCCGCCCTACAGGGTCCTCCAGCTCACGCAGGAAGGGCTGCTTGCTCTCGTTCTCTGTCCTTTGCAAATCCACCTTGCACACTTCTTTGTTTGCGCCGAAAGCGCGCGCACACGTTAACACCCCGCGGCAATCGTCTGCCGCGTCACAATGTTCGCACAACCGACGCGCATCTCTCGTCAATCAACGATTGGTCGCTGCGATCAATCGCGCGGAACCGAGTAACGTGAGAAGTGGATCGGCCGGTAACGTCCTTACGTCGGTAATTTGACGATTAGGCCGACGAAGACACGCGAACACGAAACGACATCGAATCCCAACGAGATCGACGGCCGACGAGATAACCGGAGAAAATCCATGAGGGGATCGTAAAGGGAACGCCGGCCCCGTTGGCTTTTCTTCGACACGCGGGCAACCCTGGCTTTCGTTAACGCGACATTGGTGTTAAGTGACATTATAAACTGCCTCTCCCCGCGATCGGCGACAAGTTTCGCCGCGAGGCGAGTTTCTACCCGAACCGGTAATCAGTCGTTCCACCCACGGTGCACGAGGATTTCCGTCTCAACCACGTACTTGTCATTCCTCCGAAGACGGTGTCCTTCCTGTTTAACCTGCTTGGCTCTCCCCCCTTCCCTCTCGGCCAACTCTACTGATCGATGAGTTTTCTGACGAGTTTTCTCACACTGAGTCGCGCTTTGCACTTTTTGTCAGGTTCTGTAATTAGTTCTCCTTTCATTTCACGAGAGAAATTGTACGAGTACCTACGAATTCGTGTGCGAATTTATCGCGAAACCGGACGATGCGAAAGTTACACGCAGAATGCGTGGAATGGTGGCATGAATACACGAAATATTTCAAAAATCTGAATATTCCATTTCTGTGCTCACGTTCGCAAGAACGTGAACGTGCGTAAAAATCTACAGCCTACTTGCAAATATGTTGTTTACGACGATGCGAAACGTTGTTTTATGTTTCGTTTAAATTTATTTCAAAATTTACTATTGATAAACTTATCGGAGCAAGTTAATTATTTCTCGAGACTTGAACGTTAATCGTGAATATACAAATCTGAAATCAGAAGAAATTTGCAAAGAGGAATTAATTACAGTCTAGCAACTGACGGTGAGGGAGGGAGTTTAATAAAAATTTTACGATTACTTTCACGGTAATTAAAATGTTTTGACGAGAACGTTCAACACTTGCAGAAATCAGTGGAGCGAAACACGTTTTGATCGGATCGTAAACGGGCCTTAATGCCAATAAAATTGTTATCAAACCTCTAATGTAATCTATTTCGCGTTTTAATCATCCCCCGTCGTCGCGTCTATTTGACACGAATGCGCCTTTAATTCAAATAGACTGTATTTTAATTGCGCGTCATTCAGCGGCAACCGTACAACGATTTATCGCGGATCGTTGTAGTTTATTGAGAACCGAAGAGTTTCTGAATAAAGATCAAAGGATAAAATACGACGCTTGATACCGATGTTTGAAACGACAAAAATAGAGGAACATTCTCCATTTACTGTCAAATCGCGCCTCATTTCAAAGGCGTGCCGCATATCGGCGAGAGATAAATATTTCCCACCCCATCGGCTCTCTCTGTATGACTGTTCTGTCTATCTCCCATAAACACGGTTATGGCTATGTAGGTCGAAGCATCTCAAGTATTTACGTTACGCACGTTGCCCACGATTGTCAGTTAACATCAATTAACTATCGCGCTATCGGAATCTACTCCGAAATCTAATTCTACGTCTCGTTTGATCGTTCGTATAAACTGCATTTACGAAGCGACCATTAACAATGTTAACGTTGTTAACCAATCTCCACTTCCGGACTTCGTTTCATCGCAGAATTTTTTCTCGATTTTTTATTTAACAACAATTTCGGCGCGTTGTCAATCGTTGCGTTTGACCCGATGAAAAAAAATGAACGAGAAAGATAAATTAACGAAATTGCGCGAAAGAATGTTCGAAATTAACGGCGCTTCAAAAAATATATATATTTTTCCCTTTTTTTAAGGGAGAAAAATTTCAAAAACACGACACACTTTCGCGCTTTAAAAGAGTTTCCATTTGTATTCAATCTTCGCAAAAAAAAAAAGAGAGAGAAATTGGCTGCTGCGAATTGGAAATTATTTCGACTGTGCTGTCGAAAAATTTCAATTTTTCGAATAATTGAAATTAAAATTTGCAGCTTCTTTGAAATACTCGATACCGTAACGTTTCACCGATATTTTTCGCAGACGTGATAAGAGCGTTGCCACGTCTTATGTAAAATTATACGACTAATTTGAACTTTAATTTATTTTTCTTTCTGGAAATTTTGGATCAAAGGAACTTCGTCACGCAGTAAATACCGATCGAATCTCGATGAATTTCGAAATTTACTTTGCAGCGATTGTTCGTCGTCAGAGACGCCGACTTATGCCTGCCGATTCGGCAAACAACGTGACCTATAGCTCGCTTTGTGGTACCTTCTTCGCCTATAATTATCTCCCGTAATTAAACTTCGCATAATAACCTGTCCCCTAACTACTTGACAACGCAGTTTTGCTTAAAAGAACTTTCGATGTTTTCACTTTACGGAAAAAAAAAAAAGAAGAAAAATAACAGATTAAGTTAATCTCGTGATATTTGGAATGATCCTCCGCTGACGTCTCCTAAATCTCTGACAAAAGAATGAAATTAGTGGCTGGGTTAAACGTAAGTAAATAATATCTATCAATCGTTGTTAATTATCAATTGACTTATATTAATCAATTGTTTTAACGTGTAAAACTGTATGATTCTGCATAAACTTCGAATACTGGTTTTTCTCTTTTACAATTGTTACATTACCATCATTTCCAATGCAAACACAACTCATAAACTGGCAATGTGATATTCTATTCTCCTTCATTTGTACATTTAAAACCTAAATTTTTCGTGAATACTTTTAAAACCTCGTTTCGTCGAACTTTTAATTCATTATCTTTCTCCGCTGCTGTTGCATTTATCGCAGGTGTGAATAATAATAGAATATTTCGCCTCATTCGATTTTCAATCATTCGTCCAACATTTGTCATGATTCCTCGGCGAAATTTCAAAAAGTTCCAAGACGGACAACTGTCGCAAAACTTTTCAAATTTCTGCCTCTACCGGTGCGTTTTCGTATCGTACGTGTTATCTCGTGGAAATAGCCGGATCTTTGCATCCCTCCCCCGATCTAAGGAAACTCATTTGACACGACACTTGGCAAAAGTTTGCAAACTACGATCACGTCTTCATTTCTATTGGGATCGCGAAGGTGGGATCCCCTGACGGGCACGAATGACACGTGACAACCGAGTCCGAAGCGGTCGCATTTCCTGCGACCACGACCACCGCAGCGGGCAAATAGTACTGGCGAACTGAATGAACGCCGCCTCGCCACCACGATTCTCGAACGCGCCGTTCGCACCGCGCATGCTCAGCCTTCTTTTTTCCCCCGAATCTTTCGCACGCGCGATTTGTTAACACTGGAGAAACTGCCAAAGTGGCCAAATTGGCCAATTTATAATTTTACGTGGAAATGCTATGTTTTTTAAACAAAGTATACTTTATGTACGTAGTATATTATAAACAGTATATTTTTTAGATATGGTCGAGTGACTTTTAATAAAATATATTAACAGAAGCATATTTTCTTTATTGTATTAGTAACCATTTTGTACTTTAAAATTACTTTCTTGTGGTTTACTTTTATTTCGCTTGCGCGTTAATTTCTTTGCTACGAATATTATACTTTAATCGTCGATAATTCTAGTGTTAAGTTACTTCGTTCTTTCCTTATTATAATATTATAATATTTCTTCCTTTTTTTTCTCTTTTGCAAAAATGTCTATTTTGTACGTGCAAAATATTTACGTTCTTTTAACAGACGTAAGAATTAGAGTATAGAATATATAATAGTGGTCAATCTATAATTATTGACAATTCTGTATTATATCTGTTATTACATATTATATTATGTTTATAAAAAATATAATATACTGTGTTATATTATTGAATATCAAATATTTGTTACTATGTTACCACTATGTTCATGTTTACTTTCTTTTAAGAAATTAATTATTCACTTACTGATAAAAGTTAATCGAAATGAATAAATCATCGATATGTCGCGTGAATTCTTTGCGGACGTTTATTGTTAAAGATATGTGAATTTACACAAATACACAGTCTGATAATAATATTTAACTCACTTACGCGAGTAAACGCACCTTATCTAAAAATTAGTCTATCCTATAAATAGCTATAACATATCTTCTTTTTCATTCTTTTCGTGATGTTTTCTTTTTAAAATATGGCGCTTTCAAATGATCGATTGTCGATACACGCTTAACCTATTCTTGTATTCAAGGATCAATATTCTATTAAAAATAAAAATAGTTTATCTGCCATTCTTTTCAGTCAATTTCCATTATTATAAATTCTGTTCTTCAACATTATAACTTTAACATTTATTGTAAATTCTGTTCTTTAACATTATATCTTTAACATTTATTATAAATTCTGTTCTTTAACATTGCAACCGTGAAGTAGAATTCTAAGGATTTAAAATATTTGTAAGTTATTATTAACTCAATAAACTGAGGTTAATGATTTTGACTAAATTTTGACTAAATTTAAAATTTAACAATAACTGGGCAAGTTTCGACAATATAAATTTGATCCAAAAAGAATTGATCTAACAAAAGCAAGGTGAGAATAAGCAGATTGGAGAGGAAACAACAAAATATAGCCACTGCAGAAACGAAAGCTGCAAGTAAAATATTACCTAATATGGTTCGAACGTGGGCGAATTTAATTCCAGCATTTTGAGAATTCAATTCTCAAAAGTCATTCGAGAAATTTATTGATGCGTGAAGCTATGAGAAATAGCTCTGGATATTATTCTGTAGGAGAGCAAAGTCAAAAAGAGGACTTATTACATCGTGCTTGTTCATATTGAACATGGGTGTGCTCTATAGAAAAAATTGTTCTGAATAACACCATAATATAGCGAAAAGGGATTGAACAACTTTAAAGAATTTCAATTTTAGCCGTCCGAATATTATAGATCTCCGTGAAGAATCGAGATGGAAAATAAGGATGGCGAAGCTTCGAGTTTCATTCATTTCCTCTTTGCCCGGCCGGAAGAGTAATCGTTCTCGTCGAAGAAGGCAGTAGAAATTCTTTTTCTGTACGGTTATACTTTCATTGATTTTTTGCATTCTTTCAGCTCTTTTTTTTTTCCTAACAAATTTGCGATCAACTGTTTTATGTAAAAATTATCGCGCAATATTGTAATATTATTCTATAGAGACATTTAACATGTAAATTGTTGTAGAATATTTTATATAACAGAGTAGGTCTAATTATTAATGAACTATGGTTACATTTAATATATGAATATTTTAGTATTTAATGTTAACGCGATACTTCATTTACGACAACTTAACATCATCAAATTAATCAGTGATCAGAGGACAAAATTCCAAGGAGAATTGCTTAATGTTTCAATTACCCAGATTTTACAGTTTTACGAAATTTAAAGAAGTTGATGTATTTGTAACATTGTAACGTATTAATATTAGTTATAAATCCTCAAAAGATTTCACTCGTTCGAAATTTTTGAAGATTTCATGAAAATATGAATTGCGTGAATGTCCGCAACTTGCCAATTAAATTTTAACATTTTCGCGATTGACAAATAACGAATGAAATAATAAACAAAACGAAATGAAGTAAAACAATGCACGCACAATGAATAAAAAAAATGTACGACAGACAAGTGAACAAAAATGAATGTTGTTTGTTTTTTAATTTATTCGAGAATTTTACACGTACTCTTCGCATAGTCTAATTTTAGCAACTGGACAAGGCGATGTCTCTGTTTGACGTGAATTAAAAAAAAAAAAAAACCACACAGAAAAATTTCACACGATTCAACAAACTCTGTAGTGCGACCTTTTTCGCATGTTCCTCTTAAGTAAGATCATATGACCTTTCTCTCCGTAACTCATTCTACGAGCAAGTGACACGAGGCCAATGAAAAATTCAATACTTCGCGAGATATCTCGTTTTGTTTTTCTTTTTTTTTTTTTTTTTTTTTTTTTGTGCAAAAACTTGATACGATCTTAATTACATCTTGAAAATTCTTTACAGGTTTCTGAATAGGTTTTCATTAGGTGTTGATATAAATTAGATATTAATATGTATAACGCATCGAGTGAAAGGAGCGAAACTGAAGAAGAAGTTCATAACTTGTGTGGCAGATACAATTTTCCACTTGTGATTGATAATGCTACATTTGTAATCATAAACCATATTTTGGAACCGACGACTTTATACCCAGTAAAGAAATCAATTTCTTCATATTTCGTACATTTTTTCCAATGTTAACAAATTGTTTAAATTTGAAGGAAGTTCAAAGGATCGCTGTTGGTGTGCGTACTTTCTTGTTTAAAGTATGTGCAAAGAGATTTTAACAAGACTGAGAGACATTATTAGTTTTATAATAAATTCAGATAATTCTAGTAAATTTATAGATAAAAGCTCTACACAATAAAATTATTGTTATTGCTACAATTTTTAATACAAAATCATACAATAATTCCATAATAAGAATGATAAAACTATTAGTGAAAATTTCACATAACGAAAGATTACTTGCTATTCTGTATTTATGCAACATTTTTACCTTTACGCATTTCCATGCAAATTCACATCTTCGAAAATAAAAGCGCAGTATACCTTGCCTCAACGTCAAAACGGGAAGAAAAGAAAACGCTATACTTCGGATTTTACACGTGCAATCGAGTGCAATCGAGTGCAATCTCGCGTTTCTAAATTCTCTACGAACTCACAAAAATTCGCAATCTACTCCATAAAATATTCCACGATCAGCCCTGGAACAAGGGCTTTGATACGTTCGAAGATATCGATCGCGCTTTGTCTTTACCATTTTCGTTTATTCTCGTCGATGGAAACGAGACGAGATCTTTTCGAAGGGTATTTTGCAACAATTGCGAATTTAAAAGACTAGAGATTATTACGTGGACGTTGGCAATCGGGTGAAACGCAAGAAGGGAGATGGGTATACACGTTATATTACCTCAACGGGTTTCGAAATGATCCGTTACCAAGGTGGCAACCGGGGTACAAAAGAAGGAGGAAGACGCAAGTTAAATGGAATTCCGTATTAGGAATCCAAGCACATTCCGTCTAGCTCTCACAATCCACTCTATTCAACCGATCGACGTGAAACGTTTTGTCAGCTTCGCTATTTTCAGCCAGAAATATTTCAGACATCGAAATCGCATAGCAACTGATGGTTACTAAGTATCGATGACACGTAGAATTATAATGAACACGAACAACAATTCTGAAATAAACGGGAACAATGCTAGAAACAAATTTGGAGAAGTTATATCCAAGATTGTATAATGATTACAATGAGTATTGAATGAATCATAATGAATAGTGAATAATACAGTGACTTCTATAACGAATGCTACAGTCACAATGAAGAGCACAACTGAGCCAATAAATACAGATTTCATGTGAATTATTTTTCATTGTTGTTAATACAAATATTACAGAAACATTTTTTCACAATTAGTATTGATTAGTACGTATGTATTCTAAAATAATGATATTAAGAAATAAGAATCTAGAATAAATTTCCCACATTTAGCAATCTCCTGATTTAAAACTAATTTTAATTATATCTTGTATCGTGAGCTTGAAAACAATTTTAATTAATTTAGATATAAGTAATTTTATAATATTTTCATGTACAATTAATATAACTCAATCTTTATACTACAATGTAATTATTATTCTTACTTCCTAATAAGTTCTGAATTAACTCAGATAGGTATAGATATCATATGAAAAGATTGAGTAAATTAACTTTATACTATTTTCATATATAATTAATATGATACAACGCAACTGTTGTAATTTCAACCTAATTCTAAATTTTCTAATAATGAAGTTCTATATTTAATCTTTATTCTATAATGTAATTATTATTCTTACTTCCTAATAAGTTCTGAATTAACTCAGATAGGCATAGATATCATATGAAAAGATTGAGTAAATTATACTAACTTTATACTATTTTCATATATAATTAATATGATACAACGCAACTGTTACAATTTCAACCTAATTCTAAATTCTTTCTAATAATGAAGTCCTACATCTAATCCATTCTAAATTTTCTAATAATGAAGTTCTACATCTAATCCATTTCTAAATCCCTTGCTGAAAATAAAATTAAAGATCCAACCTAAATTTAACTTAAAATAAACTCTGCATCTATACCTAAAACGAGATAAAAAAAACATACTATTACACATATACTATGCTACACACAACATACTACAAGACAAGTTTTCATTTTTTCTCCTCGACCCCTTCGATTTCTTTTCGTCAAGATTAAGGAATTTTCATTTTCGACAGAAGATAACAGGATGAAAAACGATGGCAGCGGATTTCCAATAATGTCGAGTCGGGAAAGAGGATCATCATTGCTCGTCTCCCTCGAAAAGGTTACCACGGATACTTGGGACCACGATGGAACCATTCATCGTCCACATACATTCGATGTAATTTGATTTTATTGAGAAATAAACAGAGTGGTTAAAATCTTCCCGCCTATTGTCAATTTAAAGTCTTCCGACTAATAAGCCCTTCGTGATTTATGACTCTGATTATAATCGCGCTTGCAATGTGCATCGCATCTTTACATCCGGTAATCTTCTTTATTTTAACATGTTCATTGTTTGAGTGCTATTTTCCACCATTTACTCTACCACTGTTAATTCATTCTTATTGCTTGCAATTCGTTGCTATTAATTTACATGTTTTTTTTTTCGTTTTTATTCGAATCACTTTTTAACATTTTGCACAAAGTGTATTACAAAAATATTATGAAATATTATGTACGCATCATGGAAGTTTTGTAAATTTTGTAAAATTTTGTGTACGTATATGCAATTGTAATGTGTAAATATAACTATTTATACATTATTTTATATTTTATATTATGGTATGAATTATAGTATAAAGTTTCTCTGAAAATTGTGTAGAAGCATCATTTAATCTGAGTTCAATATATGACAGAAAAGTTAGTATTTTTTTTCAAAGAATATTTCGATGCCCAGAACCGAATTGTAACACAAGATTTATATCGTACATGAATTACTCTACTTGAAATGAAGTTTCATAAGTTTCTGAATTTCCAGATTCCCAATATATTGTAATTATAATTGCAGTACAACATTGGCAATTTAGAGACACGTGTAGCAAAATATGTAAATTATTTTTAATACGAGATCACTTTTTCAGGGAAAAGGGCACACCTCGAAGAGCTCTCTTAGACACCGAATGCTGAACAAATGCTGAGCAAGTGTTGTGTCTCGCGCGCATGCACGAGAAATTGGCGCGACGCGCAACAGACATCGCCGCCACGTAAACATTATTCAATTACACTTAGTACGGATGTCACGCGTTTGCGATGCAACGAAGGACACACCATGATTCTCTCCAATTATACGCACCATGGTAAATTGCATCTACGTTGATTCGTGGGATATTGTACATATATATTCATGTATATATATTTATATATATATTCGCGGGCTTCTTCGAAGAGACAATCGGCTTGTTATGTTAATTCATCTTGCTCTCGGTTCGTTTTCGTGGATTTCTCACAGGATAATCCGTATTCGTGCGCGTTCAACGTGATCGCAAGAGAGATACCGTGGCTTCAATTCGCGACGAACCGGCAATATAAATGACTTTGCCGACGAGCCGCGTAAGCACGAATGCCTTGCTAATGTCGTCGAGGGATCGATCCCGTTTAAAATTGCCGCCATTAAGGGAAAATGGTTTCCGATCCCGGGGCTTCACCCCCGTGGGTAGATCGTTTGTTACTTCCGTTATGTATATTTTCCACTGTTTTATCTTATCACTCTTATATCTTTTATCTCATTTATTTCACTATATTCGTTTATGTTATTCATCGTATTTATTTATATCTCGTTTCATAAGCTTCTAGAATAATTAAACATATTGAAAGAATGCACAGAGTTTCTTTCTCTTATTTAACATGTTCTCCTTTCATT
>KQ435962.1:213115-223714 GCA_001276565.1 Melipona quadrifasciata | reverse complement strand
GTAAAATGTTCGACTTGAATTTTATCTTTTGATTATGAGATTATTTCTAGCTATTCACGAAAGACTGTGCTACTTAAATGCATCCCATTTTCAAAGTTAAGCTCGGTAGAACGTCTTCGAAGCAACGTTCCGTGATTTTCCTCGACACTTTCTTCAAAAGCGTTGAATATTCACGGTATTCCAAACGGAACGTAATCTTGATAAATCGCACACTCCACTCTGGAAACGCTGAACTAAACGTCTAATTATCGACTCGGAGGCTGGATTTCGCACATTAAAATAACGACGCGGCAGTGCGCATCGCTGCGAGCGATGATTTTCAAAATGAAATTCAACAATTTTGGTGGGTCGAATGGTTCTGCAAATTTACGCGACGAGTAACTTTGCGCGTGCTTTAAAAAAAAATTTGCAAAAATTACAAGATATATTTTGCCACGTGTGCCAAGATTTCCAATTTGAAAGTTTCTAAACCTCTCAAACTTTTTTTCGTCTTTTAAATCTTCAACAATTAGTTTTACGCGATTAATATAATATAATCGACGTGTAATCTTTGATTTTCTTGCTTGAAGAGAAGCACGAAGTGAAAATTCGTGGAAGTTTCCAAACCTTTTGCAATCACCTACTCGTATCTACTATAAATCTTTTAAAATTACTTTCGCGCAACCTAATGTAATTAAACGAACAAACAGAAAAGTCAATAAATTAATTAAAAAAAATTAAGCAACCTCTTCGATTTCCTTGCGAAACTAAATCTCTCAAAATTTTTTACAATTATCCACGTACTTCACTCAAATCTTCTGAAGTGTTATAACCAAACAAAGAAAAAAAATCGATAAAGGTCGATAAATCGAATAAGTAAAAAGTTGGTGCGATTTTCTCTCTCTCTCGCGCGCGCTCTTTTCGATTTCCTTTTTTTTTCTGCAAAAACGAGACAACTGAACTCCGCGAAAATTTTTTTTTCCGCGAAAAAGCAAATCGCTTGAAAATTATGTTCAAATGATTTCCATGGTTGTTCGAGCGCAATTTCTCATCAAGCTTGATCCTGCTCTCACCGAGCGATCCTCGTTCTTTATGACGCTTGCTCCTCCGGGAGCAAAAACACGAAGCGGAGGATATTACCGGCGAAAATAAAAAGGATCAGACGACGACCGGATGCACGAAAGACTAGATTAGACTTACTAAATAATAGTACAAGCGAACTCTGCCTGCAGAAGGAAACTTTAATTGGATCGTTTCACCCTTTCACTTCCATCGGAATGAATCTTATACGTTTCCACAGTTGAACAGAAGCCGATCCTCTGTATTTCTGCTCGGGCAGATTTCTGGGAGTTGGTCGCTCGTGTTCAATTAGTTTCAGCCTGTGAAGTCCGTGACACGACCTGCAAGATGTCTTTATGCAAGACGCACGGAAATCCTTCGACTGCGGTAGGTCTCGAGGAACCCGGCTCGAATCTCTTCAAATGAACGAACGGGAACCGTGTTTATCTTGCTAATTACGCAACAATTATGCGAAAGACTTCTGATCCCCCCGGAGAAACGAAACGCTGGGAACTTGGATTCCTTTTATTTTGAATAATTGCTTTATAGCTGTATCATTTCTTTTCTTCATTTTTCACTATATTTAACTCGTTGAGTTGTTGTAAAACATTCGTGACACGAGTTATGGCTCCGATTTGAGAGAGGAAGCAAACCTTAGTCCTAATTTCCAATAGAACAGTTTGAGTTTCGTTTCAAAAACTGATTAATAGAACAGATCGCGTGTAATGAATATAATAATAAATAGATTATATATAACGCTAGTGAATGAAAAATTTAATTAAAAGTCATCCATTGTTTAGACAGACGTGCGATAAATTTCAAAACAAAGTGACGAAAACTTCCTCGTACGAGAAAACACCACCCGCATTTGTCACAGAGAGCGACCAAAGAAGAATGATTCACGAGGCTGTTTCGTTGAGGTTCTATTTCCAAGATCCAAGCGCCCCCCAAAGCTGATTGGCTTTATTCATTGACTACGTAGAAAAATGAGAAACAGGGTAGGGGAAGGGGAAGGAAAGGGGCACGAAATAAATCTGAGCATCGCCGTTTGACACGGACCTGTTGTCCCCTGTCAAGATTCTCTCTAGCCTGTCGGTTCGTTTGATGCTTTTTCTAGCCGTCTAAAAATTGACCGCGTGATCTACGAGTCGGCGCCGATATCCGTGATTTATTCCAAATTCTCACGTGTTTCCAGAAGGCAAAGTTATTTTTCTTGGCCCATTCGTGTCCATTAACAGGGTTAGGAACAACGAAAATGAATAATCGCTACAACCTCTGAAAATCTGGGCCTGGTCTTCCGTGCTCCCTGGATCATTTGATTTATCGCTAACGGGAGAGGAGGGGTTGACAACCCCGTTTCCGCGAAAATATAAAAGTCCGAAGTTTAAGCACGAAGTTTCGAAAATTAAAAGCGAAATTAAAAGTTTGGATCAATCCTCGTGAAAGCGCTTGGACACTCGACGCACGAAAAATTCCCGGCATTTAGGCTCCTTAAATAATTCATTCGTACTAGATCACTCGTATATAATGCTATAATTAACAATAAAATAATTGGTTTGCTAATTAGAGACGTGTCGTGATATATTGAACAAGTATGCCCTCGTTGAATAAATACATCATATGTCCTTTGATTTTGGTAATTTTGAGCACTCGAACATCGCAGCAGAACGAGAAAAACTTCGGAACATCCTATATAAATGTAAATCTAAATACATAAATATATGACACAATAAATATAAATATAGACACAAATAACTAAATATGAATATAAATATTGCACAAATCAAATAAATAAAAAACGTAAAGAAGAACAGAAATACGTAAGAAAGTTTCAAGATGACGATGAATATCAACTGAACTGATGGTTTCGCGCCCCTGTTCGTTACAATCCAAGCGAATTTTAGCACGTATATACACATATATATATGTAGGAGGGCGGATACGGATGTAGAATGCAACTGATATTGTGGTGTGCGTGTGTCTTGAAGACTGTCGTGTGAGGAGTACGTGCGAGTGGAGAACAGAACAGTATGGCGTCGAAAAAAACGAAGGAGTGTAACGTCGAGCGAGGAGCGTCGTCCAGAGAAAAAGAGGATAGCGTCGAGTAAAGAGCGTGGTGTCATAGCGTAGTCGTGAAAATTAAATGATTCTTTGTAATTAAATAATATCCTTTCTGTTGCCTACTAAACATTCCTACATATATACACACACACACACACACATACACAACTAGTCGTATGATATAACCGTGGATCCGATGAAGGATTTACAACGGGGGTTCGGACAGATGTATGAATAAACAGATAAGACACGTCGGCGAGTCACAACGGAGGGTGATGTCTGAGATCGCGGTGGAAGACTCGCTGTGTCTTGCTTTTAAAAGTTTCGCTGTTATTGTTGGTCTCGGGCCAAGCTAACTAAGTAATGCCCCGGCGTGTGACGCAAATACATCAACCTCGCCGCCATTTCAACACCTCTCCTTCTCTTCAACCTTCTCTGCCTCGCGCTTTTACAAAACGTGACAAATCGAGCACGCCGATAGAATTATTCTAGTCTCGTGGATCGCGTCGCGAGCGAACCACTTTCTTTTCGAGGAATTTCCGAAAGTTCCGAGGCTTTTTGGAATTTCGTGGAAACCGGTTCGTTGCTATCTGCTCGACTTTTTGTTCAATTACTCGCTCGCTGTGTTATTTCATACTTTTGTATATTTATAATTTTGACATCGCCTAGCCTTTCCTTGATAATTGGTAATTAAGTAGTGGAAATTTTCCGATCCGTGAGAATAATTTTTACTGGATTTTAGAAGCCAGTGCGATTGCTCCAAAAATATACGATATTGCGCGTTTCGTGCGTCGTTGGTAATAACGATACATTTGCGTATTAAATTATAGTAAAAGATTATATTTCTTTGAATTTAATTTTCGAATCACTGGGAAGAAAGTATTTTTTAAACTTTTTGTTTCAGTAAATGAGGGGTGAAAATTGTAAAAAAGGAAATGAAAGACGTGTTAATTTTGGTTTGTTAAAAAGAGTTAGAGATAGTTTGAAAATATAGGGAAATTTTAGAAGATTTAGAAATAAAATTAACTGGTAAAAGCTAACATTAAAACAATTTCTTCAGTAAAACTATTCGCACACCTTACTGTCAAAAATGTATAAATATAAATTATTAAAATTGAAGATAACATAATCAACGAATTTGAAACTTTTATTTCTACATAAAAAAATTATTGGTATTAACGAGCTAGTTTCAGCATTAAGCAGTGAAAATTAATGAAATTTTGAAAAAAATAATAGAATTGCATAAATTGCACGTGTTGACTAGTGGCGCCAACTAACGAGAACGTTTCAACCAACTGCAGCTGCGCACGTACACTGATTTCTACTGCCACCTGCTTGATTATTTATCCCCTTTATGTATCAAATTAAACACAACAAACAATTCGATTCTTTACCAATACAACAAACGTGTCCCTCATTTTAAATAAATTGTTATAAAGATAATAAATTAAATAAAACTTTGCGAAGAATGTATTTTTATGCAACATATGCCACTTGTGAAAATTACTCTCCAATTATACAGGTAGGCAATCCTCAGATTTTATTTAATTCGTATTTTACAACATATTAGAGTAATTATCAGACTGCTGATTTTTAATATGTCGAGTACACTTCGACGTAATATAATTTCTGCTTCGATGTAAAAAATAAAATTATCACCCCCCCCATAAAAATGCATTGGAATTTGCATTTTTGCAGCTCCGATTTCCAACTGCAAACAATGCGTCAAAGGAATTCACCAAACACGAAATTCCCGAAACCAATAAGAGTCACCATCCATCTTTTCCGATCGACTTTTCCTTTCATACCGAGGATACTACTCCTTCTTCTTTCTCTTGCAGCGCAGGGCGCACGTGTATCTACTACAATATATATTATACAATAGAACAAAAAGTTCCTCGTTCACTGTACATCCGCTCCGTAACTTTATCGCTTGGGAAACTTCATTTTCATTCTCTCGGATTATTGAAGTTTCGTCCTGCGCTCTATCTATGTACAGAAGATTGGTAATTCTAACGTCAATTTAATTTTGCACGTCTAAACTTGGAAGATGCGAACCACTAATTGGAAATTTATCAAAAATAGCGGTGCTTTGAACTCCTTTGGTTCAAGTCTGGGAATATCCAGGACTGGAATTTAAAAAAATGTCACGCGTGTTATTACAATATAAAATCTATATAATCTATGATTTATTATCCTATATTATACCATATAATTTATTACATAATAAATTTATAATATTTTACAATAAAATCTTCTTTTATGGAAGAGTAGGATGAAGAAAATATTTTTTTGCATTCATCCGAGGATTATGCAGATGTGCTTTCTCAAAATTTGGCGATATTTTTCGACTTTTGTTCTGTAAATTTTTTGCTACGGCGAGGAGCTTATCTCCATCATCCTCGTTGAAATCTATAATACGTAAAAGTTTCGAGCAAACAGCGTGTTCACCCACTCTTTGCCCAGTCGAATGCTCCCAAATAAATATATCATAAATAAAATCGATTCCTTTTTTTTTTCTTCGGTCCAAGTTACATTCCTTTGACATCATCTTCGTGTAACTCTGTTACATTCAGGATTATTTCATCTATTAAAATTCGAATATCGAGTTTGCAATGAAAGTGTTTCCACCACCCAAATCTAATATTCAAAGTCCAATAAAATGACGACAAAAAAAAATTCACAGATTAAGTTTTCGGGGATCGTTGTAAAAAAGAGACTTCAATCTTCAAATCCATTGTAGATTCGCTCATGACGATTTATACAATTTTTCGAGAAGAAGAGCACCTTCGTTTATTCACCCATTTACGCGATGTGAAAACACTTTAAAGTGAAATGAACGACGCATTTTGAAAGTAGACGCTTCGAACATCAAAACGAGCCTACGTTTGTTATCATATATTATTCCCTCAATTTAGCGTCCGAATATTAACAAGAATAGAAACTAAACTTTAAATAGAAAACAGAAACATTTTGGATACGTAAAGATAGTACGAAAGTTAATCCTTCAATATATTGCAAATGCTTTTTTTAGTAGTCAGCAACGAGAAACAGAGCCATTAATCAACTTTGCACGATGTTTTTCGCAACACTGTAACGTTGTAACTGCGAAACGTGCGCAAAAAAAAAAAAAAAAAAAAAAAAAAAAAAAAAGGAAAAAAAGAGAAAAAATCGATGTACTGTTAATGTAAAAATTTACATGGTTACAGTCTGATGAAACGGTTAGCACCGATTGCGATATGACGGAAGTACCACACCTACTCCCACTTGTTGTTCGATTTTCTTCCCTTTTTTTTCCTTCTCGTTTGCCAGCTAACGCGTTCACCAGTCTGACTTCAACAACACTTTAAGAGTTAACAAGCGAAAATACGCTTTTTGTTAAATATCCAAGCATGTTCTCTATAATGTAATGCATAGTGTATAATATTAAAATGTAGAGTGTTTCTTATAATACAACATAGAATATAATTACAAATATGACAACGCACAACACGAATGAATAAAGTACTTTATTTATGAATATTCAACAAAGTAGGTAATTTGTTGAATTGCAAAGTATCTTTTTATGAACGGGGCGAATGAAATATTTTATTTGTTCCTTTCAAAAATATATTATTGTTAAAACCAAAGTTAACTACTATTTACTATTAATATGTGTTTATTTTGGGGATGGTGTTAACGAATTTACTTTCAATAATGATACAAAAGTTCAAGAAACTCCAGAAATTTAAAAATCTGAAAATTTGGAAATTCAATAATGATACAAAAGTTCAAGAAACTCCAGAAATTTAAAAATTTAAAAATTTGGAGTAAAAAAATCTGAATACCAAGTAAATAACCTAGATTATTATTGGAACTATTGTTTATTAAATATAAAAACCAGATTGAAGTAACAGTTATAACATATAATAAATATCACAATTATTATTGCAATTACATAAAATATTATTCCATATAAAATGTTACTTCCAAACTGAGTCGAGAACTTGGAATTTCAATTGCAAACATTTAAAATTCATAATTCTAACATGTAATATATTATGACATATGTTATAATATAATTTTTATTTTTTAACATTAATAATAATACAAAGATAATGAAAAGGAATTAAAACACAATTCGTAATTATGTAAAATGTAAAACATTATTTCCAATAAATACGTTGTCGCGTATATGTCATGGGATGTAAATGCACTGATTCGCAATGGCACGTTTCAATATATTTATGTACACAGATCTAGGCACGAACTAAAGATCTTTAAATTCACGCCTGTTTAACACATGCGGATTACATATGCATTATCAATAACACAAGGGACGTTTCACCTGATCTTTACATCTTTACATCTGAATGTAACAAACGCTGTTATTCGTTCGCAAAAGATGTTCCAGACGAACGATACCATAAATTTCTGCTTTTGATATATCGACAATCTCAGTTGAACGTATATTATATATTTATTTATTCATTTTATTTATAATGTTTTCGTGTTGACAATCATAATTCTTCGAAACTGTATATTTTTTGGTACATCGATACAATAGTTTAACATACATGTTATGTGCTCATTTATTTTTTATTATAACATTAGTATAGGTATTTTTCTATAACGGTAATCATAGAAAAAAAATTAATACAAAATTATTGTTAAATTAATAAAAATTAATAAGAAATTATTCTTTTCTCGTAATAAGGATTAGTAAAATTATGTTCGAAATATATAGTTTTTATATATAGAGCGGCGGCTCTATACATTCTCTGTAAATTAGTCTTCATACAACGCGAAGCGCGTTGAGGCATCGTTTTCACGCAAAGGAAACCTAGTTTTTAGGAAACGACGTCGAACCGCGATGGAAGATACGTTCTAATCAAGCATCGTCGCGGTTATGCAAGCGCGAGGTGATGCAACGAGAGGATTTACAGTTTCGCTAGTCCGACGCTATGTACGTATGCTAACGAGCTTACTGTTGATTAAGAAGGGTTCTCACCGTACGAAAAATTTCACTCGACACCGCAAACTTGTCCATAATTTTTAGATTTTTATGCGGATTTTTATGCAGTTTCATCCTCTGTCGTAAACAAACGCGAAGCGTTTAGCGTGGAAACAAACACTGAAGACAAAACTGTTGGAAACTTAAAAATTTTAAATTTAAAAAATTTTGAAAATTTACACGTTCCGTGAGTCTTTCTTGTAGATACATAAAAAAATTGTAGTATCCAATTATTGTGCATCTTTATCGTCCTATCGTATCTCGGATATGTTGTGTAACAGTATAATGTTATGCTATATATAGCATGTTAATATGAATATCAAACAAGATGTTCAGTTTCGTAGTAGATCGAAGAGATATTTAAATTTTTTCATTATGCTCGACTTTATTATTGTATATAACTATTATCATTACTGATAATGAAATATAAACATAATAGTATAATATAATAAATATCAATAATAATATTATTATTAATATCATATTATATTGGAATAAGAAAGTACGAATTAAATGAAATGTAATGATAGAATAAGAATAACACAATAATTGTTAAAAAATATCTATCACTATATGTAGTGAACTTGTTCTTTATTATTACTATTACTTTTTTGTTATTATAAGAGACATCCCGTGTCACACTAATTGCATCATATGTTCCGCTTCCTAGTTTGCTATATTTTCTCTATACATAGGTAAAATTGTGCGACAGATTATGTAAAGCTACTACACCAACGCAAGAGGGTTGTAACTAGTTTATCAAAACTAATATGATGAAGGAGCAGACGTCGAATGAAAGGAACAGCAAAGGAATAGGTTCCGCCTCTTTGTGCATAAATATACCGCGTGAACTTTCATGCAAATTTCTATGGAAATTTTGGAGATAAATTATTAAAATATTCAAAATACAAATTCTGATAATACAAATGTAAAGAATGAAAGTATAAATATTCGTAGCGATAAAGTTCGAAGTGTAATCCTAAATATTTAATAAATAATATAACATTCTGCGTTCCTTTCCTCTACAACTTCTACTTTTCGATTTTTCAATAATCAAGTTTCATTTTTGTAAATCGTCTTTACAAAAGTATAAAATTCGCGGTTTACTTAACAAGAGATCAGAGTGCCAAGATATTAAATAAAAAAATAAAAATCGATATTGGAATTTTTTCCAGCATTATACATATCTCTAGAATAAGAAATAAAAAAAATTCGAAAAATGTTGGAAACAAAAGACCAATAACACTCAATTAAAGACTCATACGTGTTATTAATTTAACTATTTACAGAGTAATAGATTCGCTTGATATTACTTGGAAATACACGTAGAAACCAATAACAGTTGTGAATTCGTCAATTAAAAATACTAATAAAATACAATAACACAGTGTAGAGTGATAAAAGAAAATTCAAGTGAATATTCAATTCTCCAAAATTCATTTTCTTTGTAATCAAGTACACGTGGCAAATAATTAAAGCTTATATATTAGATAGTAGTCAACTCGAGTTGACCACAATCTGATAACGTTAAATGCAAGAAACTTTTCAACGAATGTTTAAACTATCTCTTTTATTATCATTATGTGTTACGTATTAATTCTATATTAATGCCATATATAACATTACACATACATGCTTTAATTAATACGATAATCTAATGTATAATATTATATATAAACTCCTCTTAGCTATATTTTTTTTCCAACGAAGACGGTGTATGATATTTAATAGAAAAGTACTTTAGAAAAATTAAAATGAAATATCCTTTAAGCACGTACATACACTTTATGGTAAAACCAAAAAAAAATTTAATATCTTCAAAAAGTTAAGCGATAGAATATTATATTATAATTATATCATATCATATTATATTATATTATATTATATTGTATTATAATGGACAATTAAATTAAATGAATATAATACAACATTCATATAGAATATGTATAATTATAACATTATAATCAATTACAATTTTTCTAAAATATAAACAAAAGTGAAGTGAAAGAACCTATATTTTTCATTTTATAGCATCATTCAAAATTTTGTGCAATATGTACAATATTCATCCTATTTTGATCGTTCATAAAAATAGAAACACCGATCACTTGTTCAGTTAATCCGTTAAACAATGAACTATAATGTAACATAACGAACAATGTATTAAACAACGAGCTGTGATAATATAAAGACAAATTATAAAAATATAACATAACGAACAGTATAATGTGTATCGTGTATTAAACAGCAAACTACGACAGAAACGATCAACCAAGAGTGTGCGGATATAATCTCGGGGTTGAAACAGCGAGAGGAACGTAACAAGGTCGTCTTGAGAACGCCACGCGGCGTGGCGCGCAGCCTTAAAACCCTAGAAATTCGTCTAATGCATACCGTATCGGGCTTCCTTATATAAAGCTTCCGCTTTTCACTACCAAGGTCCACAGTTCGAGGAGAAGCTACCCTGGAGAGGACAGGCCACGGCTACCCTCTCGCGATTTTCACCC
>KQ435962.1:202085-212357 GCA_001276565.1 Melipona quadrifasciata | reverse complement strand
AACACTACAGACGCGTGTACGCGTTCAGAAAAATCAGCTCGTCATGGCCGCGTGTATTCCCGCATGAAAGGTTCAGGACGCCTTTATTTTTAATATTTTAACAATAGTTCAATAATTAAGTTAATATAATTCAATAATTTGATTTTATATAATTTTTTAACATTCAAGTTATTTTTAATATTTTTAATATTCACATCGCATTGTTATACATTTTTATATTCATAATCGATATCGTGGTATTAACCGACGTATGTCGAAAAATTATTAGTTTGGAGATATTTCAACTTCAATTTTGTAAAGTTTATGCACGAGAGACAAGAACATAAGCATGAACACAAGGCTGTCTCCCTTCCTTTTTCATCTGCAAGAAAATTATTTACACCAGATTGTGACCCTCTCGAAACCACTCGTTTCTTATCTAAAACACTTTTTCATGCTACAGATAGTTAACGAGTAATTTGCATTTATAGATTAAAACCGGTTACCCTGTATATTATACATATTACACGTTACACGTTGATTCTTCCGCGAAATTTGCATACTGTCGAAATTTAAATTCTAAATCCTTGATTAATTAAGATTAAATTTCATTAATATCGAATTAATTGATACTCAATTTAATTTTAAATTAATCCAAATTTAAATTTCAAATCTTCAATTCACTGATCAATTAATATTAAATTTAATATTAAATTAATCCAAATTTAAAAAATATCCCTCAACTTTCAAGTTTTCGATCGAATAATCTTCGTATTACGTACATATTTACGTTACATATTTTTATATGTTAACATAAAATATGTCGTGCTTATAATATAATCGTTTATGTATTTATTTATTTTTATCTCTTTTTTATATGATGTTGAAACAAACTGTTCTACATTGTCTCACGTATTTACGTATTAGTAAATTCCAAATCTTACATCGCAAAGCCAAACTTCTATTTGTCCACATTAACCCTTGAAAAAATATTAATTTAATCAACTTAATTAATTTAATAACTCAATTAATTTAATTTCTCGATGGGATAATCTTCGGTTGCAAGCTCGGGGAAATAAAATCGCGTTAATTTGAATAACAGAATATGGAAATTTTCCAATTGCTGGACTTTCTTTGTGATTAGAGATATTAACACGTTTGTTGTCGTTATGTGATTTCTCTATTTAGAAAACAGAATCTCCACCATTCTAAATTCTAACTTAATCTCAAAGTTTATCCTTAACTTAATTTCTCGATCGAATGATCTTCGATTGCGAACTCGACGAAGCAAAATTTGAATAATTTTTAAATTTTTAAATTTCTAGATTTCCTTTGTGAGTTATTAACATTATGCATCGTGCATCGTGCCAAACCTAATCATCCTAATTAACTGATCAATTAATTAATCAATCTCAAAGCCCATAAACTTCTACTCGTCTGCATTAACCCTTGGAAAGAACATTCCTCAATTTAATCTCTCGTTCGGACGTCCTTCGATCGCGAAGTGAAGCAAAGTCGCGTCAAGCTGAATAACGAAGCACGACTCTCAACCATGTTGCAGAACTGACTGTTCTGGACACGTGCGGCAGCATAACCGGCGCTCTGAAGGCGGCGATGAAGGCTCTCGTGGGGGCAGACACGAACTGTTTGCAACCACCTTACTACTTAGGTAAACGCCTTGCGACTATTCCTCGGAGGAGCACATCGATCACGAGAACACTTTTCTGGTTGCTACTTTGTTAGCCGAAAAACGTTTCGCGTGATCTTTCCATTGCTGCAATCGGCAGTTTATCGCTCGTTGGCCAATCGTGAAATCGAAAGAATTTTACGATCGTGACTGGAATACTTGCATTTTACATTCCTGCGTTTCTAAATAATATTAGTATGACGTAATGTCGTTAGCTTCTCCAGCCAAAGAGACGTGTCACAAAGTTGGGCATCGGTCGATTAAGAAGATTTGTAAAAATTTTCATCGACTGATCGACGATTAACGATCAATTTTAAGTAAAAAATTAATAATTGTCCGTCGTTGATTGAAGGAAACTAATCGTCAAAAGATCGGCCATTAGCGTTAATCGTCAATTACCAATTGTTCACATCGAATTTAATTATAATTTCATTCAAATTGAAGATATACTCGTGTAACTTGGAATTGCAATGAAGCTTCAGAATAAGACATTTCTGGTTTATAGTATCGAGAGGTACAGATCCATTCTTTCTGTCTAGCTGCAAGCCTTTAAAATTTGTTGAATAAATGAGCAGTCGAGTAATAAAAAGATCTTATTTTCGCTGTCAATTGCGCATTAACGTCATTTCACTGAATTTATCAGAATTTACTTTTACACTATCGCAAACGAAAAAACAAAAATAATTTCAGCAGTTAATCATCAATAACAATTAACGATTGAAGTAAAAATTTAACTCGCAATTAAGAGGTATTTCATCGTTCGTCGCGAAGTAGAAAATTTAATCGTTAATTACGATTAACGACCAAAATTGGAAAATAATCATTTACTGCGATGAAAATTTCCTCGATCAATCTCCTTTGCCCAACTCTGCTATCACCATTAACCAAAGTTATTATTAGACTGCGAGTTTTCACGCGCTTGTGAATATTTATAAAATGGTGAATTTTGAAGGTAAAACGTAAAATCGCGCAGAACGCAAGTAACACGCGAAGGCGTATAAAATATTGAAAACATAGACGAAATATCCAGTAAAAGCTCGATCTTAATTACCATTGCAAAAGTATGAATTTTCATAGAGATTCGGCAGCCTCTGTTATTAACATTAAGATGAGATATCATACGGAGAATTAAATTAAACCAAAAAAATAATATCGTCGGAAGTACCTTCTATACATATTCTGCGTTACTGTTTTCACTAGGAATTATCGGGCCAGACACTGCGACAAATGCGGAAGCCGTACACAAGATAACGTCAGTGCTGAAGGTGCCGCATATCGTGAGACGTGAATCGAATTCCCCGTACCTTCATCATCTAGCGAAGGAATCCGATTCTTATCTAGTCCAGGTGACTAATTGCTTATTAACTCGAATAGCTGTAACAACCTCCAAATAACGAGATCGACTGACGTCTATGATCGTCATAAAATTCTATACACAGGGTGTCCAAGGTACAAACGCAAATAGGTTGAGCGCAAATTCAATGATTCGAAAGCGTGCAATGGAATTTTTTTCACGCGAGAAAATCACGTTCGTCACGTTATCGAGAAAATCAAGGTTGAAGTACGTAGCTGCTTTTGGTTTGAAAGTTGTTACTCGAGCGCGACGTAACCTTTGTTTCAATGAGATCACGAGAGTGACAATGACGAAATGATGAAAATAAAAAACCGTAATACTGAAATGAAAATAAAAATGAAAATAGTAACAAATAAAATGAAATAAAATATGGTACAACACAGTAACAAGTGATGTAACACTGATATAATATAGTACGCAACAAATATAACATCAGGAACTAATTCGATCGATTATAGAATTCATTATTTCCGCACGCTTCCAAGATAATACTTGGAATAAGGATATATTAATGAATGTTACATTCACGATACCAATAAACATTAAATTTTAAATGCGAAATGAAAATACTTGGCATTAATGTCGAATATCTTCGATCAGTCATCAGCGGATTATTCCGCGTAACAAACATAACTAGCGGAATTTCCATGTTTTCTGACGCGAATGGATACAATGAATTTTCATTTATTTTTTCACCTATTTTATACGTTACATGGAATAACCTCGATCGTAATTGCTGCATCCAATCGGAAATAATTAAATTCAAGTAGATATTCTCGAAAGCGTAAGAAACGAAGACAGTCTCGAATAAAAATTTCTTTTCTCATTTTTGGATCTGGCTTTACGGTGAAAACTGGGACACACTGTAAATACACTACAGCGCCAACTGGTGGCACAAAGTATAACCTTCGTTTAAATTAAAATACACGCAGAATTACAATGATTAGTAAGGTGATTTTGCACATTTTTTTGCACCACTTTGCACGCTCTTTTTCCCTTTCTGACACCGAGCCGTAATTGAGACAAAGTAGCTTAGGTTATGTAGCAACGTTCTCAATTGAAGCATTAGAGGAATATCGATTAACGGCCAGCGTGATTCAGGGCCACTCGCAACATTCTACGTCTTCTTTAGCGAGAATTGAATCGAGTAGACGAACATTTGAGAAACGTTTCTCATTTTCATTCACGCTTTTCAATTTCATTATAATAATTGTAGTTGTAATTGTACATTGTTATATGTAACATATTGTTTGTTATGTAATTGTAATATATATTAGAATATGTGTAATATACGTATATTACAAATTGTAATATACACATGTTACGTATGTATAGATTATATATAACGTGTATGTACTACTAGATCCATCTAATTCTAATATTTATATAAATTGTATATTATGGTAGTAGTATATACTTATATCATTTAAAATATATATCAGTATATTAATACTGCGGATTTTTACGCATTTATGAAAAGTTTAAAGATATAAAAAAATGAACGTGAAACATTTGTAACGACGATTAAAGTATATAGTAACGATTATAACATTTGGTAGGTAAATCAAATCTCTAATTAAATCCTATCTCTCTAATATAAAAGTCTTCCAAAAATATAAACCATCTATAGAATCTATAAAATCCGCAATCTACTTACGTATGGTCTAGAATTTAGTAGCTCTAATTACAAATATTGAATGAAAATTGAGTTATAGTAATCTATCCTATGTATCAATGCATTGAGATACGTCATTTCATTTGATATAATGATTCAAATTAAATATATGGTGAAATGCATTATCTCGTGTAACAATTTAATTTAGTAATTTAAATTCGATTTAATATAATATAGTAATTCCAATCTGATTAAATTAAACAATGATTTAATTACAATAGAGAAATGCAAATTTCCAATTTTATTACAGTTATTAAATTACGAGATTTGATTAAATGTAATTAATACTGATTTCAAATATGTTGTTAATTTAATATACTTAAATCTACTTTAAGTAACAGCGCGGCCACAAAAGAGAATTCTGACAATTCGCCGAATGTTTTCTTGTCACTCTGATTTCCTTTACTCTGATCCGAAAATTTTATGAGATCATAAACAAAAAATCGAGGTACATATTTATATTTTCGAGGTGCATATTTAGGATTCGTTCAAAATCTTTCTCATTATTATTATTGATTCAGTTTTGCTTCTCACTGCAACTTCTTCACTCTGAACGCAGTTCAACTTTCAAGTTCTGTATTCAACTTTCGAGATCATATTTCCTTCAAGTTTCGAGTCGTTCAAAGATCGAGAGCCTACTCTTTCATTAGCGTACGAAAGATCTACGAGAGAAAGGAAAAGTGTCGAGTTTCCGAAAATTTACTTTTCAATAATTCTCATTAACGTTTGGACACTAAACATCGAAACTGTCATAATTTTTCAGTAAAAAAAAAAAAGGAAAAATCGTACGGCAGTAAATCTGTTATGAGCTTGAAATCTTCAAATTCAAATTGCATCGTTCGTTTCATTTTAGAACATTCATGGGTAGTGAAGAGATTTTTCTTTTCGACGCAGTACGTGAAAACACTGGCAAATTTTTCTCGTGACTAAATCCACGATGAAATTCGAAAATCAAAGTCTCCCTTTTGACGAGAACCGCCATTTCATCGAACTGTGAATAAATTCGAGAAACCGTGTCATTGTGCTTGTTCTCGCGCACGCGTAAGCGCGCCCCATTTTCATTTTTTTCCCCATTTTCAGAAAAAATGAAAACTTGTTAAAAATCGACGTTTCCCCCTTTTTGACAGGAAACCGTTTTTCGCGTTTCCATGCACCATAAAATTCGTTCACGAGAATAAACGCTCGTGGATCAACGCTTCATCGCTACCTTGTATTTACATATTATTACATGCTCAGAGTGATTTACGTTATTACCGAGGTGTTACACTGAAAATGCAGATCTTGAATTAGAATTTCTTACGTTCATATTTTTATGGTAATACGGTACGAAGGCTACCGTTAGTTAATGCGCCGTGTGCATGATAATTAGGAAATTACACAACGAAAGGAGAAATACACGGCGGTGTTGAATAACATGTGATGGAATATCACATCGATGTCGAACGAGTGACAATTTAAAAACTGTTGGATTGAACAGTTAATAAAATTCTCGGCTATACCAAAATGTATCTGACGGTTATGAACACTAGAGCGGGACACAACTGATGCCGTTTCGTAAGCTTCACTGGTAATAATTGTGTGTGTCGTAACGTAAATGTTAATCGGCGCAACATGTGAATATTCAATAAATTGGAAGGATCGAGAAAGAATAAGAAACACTGTCGATTGTATATTAATATTTATAAAAATGTACATATATATATATATATACATAGAGTGTGTTGGTCGATTTTAGCATGTATGTAGTAAACTTAATCTAAACCTAATCTAAATCTAAGCTAATCTAAAATCTGTGAAATATAACATATATTCACGCATGTGGTATACTGAGACGAGAGTGATTTACTTTGTACAGGAAATAAACATGCTTGTCCCTGCATGATATAATGCAGAAAAATATTAGACAGACGCTAAACTTAGCATTTATCGATTCAAATTTGAATTCCCGAGACTTGTTGTTAATACATTTGCTTTGACATTTGAAAATGACGATTTTTAATAATTACGATCTCTTACAAACAGGCTTCGAACGCTCGTGCAGTTTTGCATTTTTATGAACACTGAAGAATCGAAATAAACAGAAATCTATCGAGCGTTTATCCATTTATCTGTTCGAACGAAATCAGACAATAAAAGAAAAAAGAAAAAGTAACAAGAGCGAGCATCACAGTGAAAACGAATACATTATTTGAATGAATTAAAAATTGACAAAAGCAAGTATAACGAATAAAACACTGTAAAATAAAATGCCAAGATAGATAAATATAGCAATTACAATAACAGATATAACGTCATGACAAATAATGTTACATTTCGAAGAATTTCAATACACTCGCACATTGTACATTTTGCAAAATTTTCGAAACTTTAAATTTCTCCTAAACTGCACAAACGTCCGTAGATTTTTAATTATTTGAATTATTGCGTGAAACGTGATTTTCTGTTTCAGGGGACGCTGAAGATCGTGGAGGAATTGAAATGGAAATCATTCTCGCTGGTTGTAAACGCGGACGAAGATGGGGAAGACGATTCTCAAAACATTGCCAAAAAGCTAACAATGGCAGCCATTCAGAAGGGTCTTTGCGTGTTGATTGACGATGGTGATCAAGACGGTGAGATAATTAAATGATTACGATTATATCGGTAATAATTATTAAGCGAGGTTCGGTAATTGTCAAGAGAAGTGTCGTTGCAAACGAAACAAAGAGTAATATTAGAATAATCATAATGACAAAATTGACGAATCAATAGCAGAAATGTGTGAAGATGGAGAACGATCTGTGTCAAAAAATGTGGAAATTTGAAAATTCGAACATCGGGAGATTCTAAAATTCCGAAATTCAGAGGACTGAAAATTCGAAAGTTAGAAAACTTGAGGATCCCACAGAAACGTACACGTGTCAAAATTCCAAAAATCAAACGTTCAGAATTCGACAATTCGAAGATTTGAAAACTTGAGAATATTGAAGGATTGGAAAATTCGGAAACTTGGAAGCTCGAGAAGTTTTGAGAAAGTGTTTGAAAAATTCCAGAGTCTGAAAATACAGAGATTGGAGAATTTCCAAGTGATGAAAATTCCAAAATTCTGAGGCTCGAAAACTCGAAGATCCCGAAGCGTTTGAAAACTCGAAAATTCAAGGATTTGAACGTTTCGGGAATGCTTGAAAGTTCGAAAGTTCAAAGGCAACGAAAACTTCAAGGCCGAAGTAAGTTTCCAAAAGTTTGGAAGTCCGAAGAGTCGAAAGTTCGAACGTCTCGAACCTCGAATCTTCGCGAAAACTCCAAAGTTCGACGCTTGAGAACTTGAGAAAATTCAAAAGTCCGACGATTTCGAAAATTCGAAAGGCTTGGGAAGTCGGAAGAAGTCTGAGGGCCGAATAAATTTCAGATTTAACGTCGCACATTGTGCACATTGGAGCACCGGAAGACGGATTCTTCGGCAAACCGGTGAACGCGACCGTTCTCGTTGTCAGCGAAGGACGCCTCGAGCAACGTCTGAAGCGTGTCAACTCAACCAACACTATACTACTCCTCGAAGACTCCAGGTAATCACGCACATATACTTGGAAACAATTTTCAATTCTAATCGGAATCGAAACTGAACCCTCGTGTCGTGTCAGTGTGACACATTGTTCTTACAAAATTTCACGTTACACGGGTTTCTAATAGCACGTAAATCGAATAACCAATGACGAGTCCAAAAATTCAAAAGTTCGAAAACTCGAAAATTCAAAGACACGAAACCTGTCAATCACTTGAACTGTTATAAAGGTTTGTAAAAGAAAATCAAACGACAATCCGCCTGATCTTGTTTCCAAAGCGTAGAACTATGTCTGCTTTTGCAATTTTGAATTCTTTTCATTCTCAAAGAGAAGATGATCTCGCGTTATATAAATGGCGGAAGAGTGAAGATACTTTTTTCTCGAAATGATGGTAAAATTAGCTAGAAATTCACAAGTGCTAAAAAGCAATAATTGACTCACAAAGTGCATTGCATCGAATAGGAATTGTTTGATTAGCACATAAATATTTGCCCTCTCGCAAGGAGACCCGGAATCTTGCGTGATATTCCTTGAAATATTTATATTTCAATATTGTTTAATTATCTTTCAAACACTCGCTGAGTTTATTGCAGTCTTATAATTTGTAGATTTGAAATTACGATCTGACTTTGCAATACATACTGATCTGTTTTGCAATGCTAGAGTTAATTAATCGTTTCATTTCTGAGAATGTTACGCGATAATCGATTGCGTAGTCTGTTGCCGAAGTTGAGAAATTTATAGAAAGCAAATGGAAATACGTGGTTCACTTTTCTGCTAATACTTCAACTACTACTTTACGAATTATTCATAGCACTTTGACTACGGGTCGAGGAAATTATTTATTAATCGTCTTATTGAAACCAACGAGTGATTAAAATGGCGCAACTTACATCACGTTGCAAATTTACCGGGAAATATTATTTCAACAAGTTCAAACGAAACTATACTTTAATATTTAATTTTAATATTTATTACATCGTGAAATTTAATTTTTCATCGTTACGTTTCATCGTTTCATTTGTCATATATCAAATTAATTAATTCAACGTATGGTATTGAATTTAAATTTAAAAATTAAAATTATTGAAACACGAAGTGGTAATGTTTAAAAATTAAAATTATTGAAACACGAAGTAATAATAATTGTGTCTATTGAATAAATATATGTGAAAGCAGTAGGCAACTTTCACTGCGTTCAAGTGTACACTAGTCAGAAATCTCATAAACAACGCGCAGTTTCAATTGAAATCGTCGATCGTGTCGATCTTTCATGATTCATCTCTCAGTCGCGATCGTTCACGAGCAAACGGTAGCCACGTTGATCGACTGTTGCGCAACTCGCGTATCATCCATTAATACAACACAATAGAACTCTTTTGTCTCTTTTTTCTAATTTCATCTGCACTTTGCGATCGGTGTCATCCTGCGGATGACGTCCTGAATTAACGTCTGAATCATACGAACAAAAACCTCGCGATCGTACACCGACGATCGTGCGTCTACAATCGAGAATAATTAACGCGATCGTAAATATCGCGCGCGTAATCGGTCGATCAGAGTTCAAGAAGAAAATGGTGGGGCAACAAGTAAATTACCATACTGATCGGATGTGGTCGGTGGTTTTTCTCTTGTTCACGAATATATATTTAGCGTTCCTTCATCTCGCTTTTTCTCTTTCTTTTTTCTATTCCTTCTCTTTCAAGATGAAAATCTAAAGCGTATTTTAACGATCGATTAAGATAAGAACTTTGTTGTATTTGTTATATATACATTGCACTATATTTACAATACTCGGTTAGATTTTATCGCGTTTAGACTATCCAACTTTTATCTCTACCTTAATTGTGCTCGTAAATGTTCTTTAAATGGTGGTTGATGTTTTCTGTCCATTTCTTTTTTTTTATATTATTGTATTCATTTGTTGAATTGACTGTCAACTAATAATTATAACACTATAATTGTAACATTCGCGTTGCAATAACCGTGAGCCTAATTAATGACAATAATAACTAAATATATATTAAATATATTA
>KQ435962.1:184845-200402 GCA_001276565.1 Melipona quadrifasciata | reverse complement strand
TAAATATTATACATTTTACAATTATTATAGTATTGATAATAATGATAATGATATTAAAATATAAATAAATAATATACAATATAATATAATATATATACAATAAAAATAATAAATAATATTAGAATATTAATATAATAATTATAATGTTGCAACTACAATAATTAAAATCTGAAATCGATCATTACTGACAAAAATTGTTCGTGTCTGGAAGTTTCCACGTAAATGGAGAATGTACTTTCTCGGGAACCAGTATTAAAATCACGAGCAACTTTTACTGCATGGAATTCACTGAATTCATTGCTAACATTCGCGTTATGCAATATATTCACTAGCATTCGCGTCATATAAATTCGGCAGGCCACGTGCTTCAAACCAACGAACAATGAATAAACACTGTCTAATGAACGATATTTAATTATGTGGTGCGACAGTTAATTATGTAAAAGTAACAATAACCGAATAACTACACATAGTCGATAAATGTTACTTAAACGGCACCCCTCAGCTACTAAACTTCGGATAATTTCATTTTGAATTGTAAAATGGGCCGCTTCACACGCCACGATCTGATAAGCATCGTTATTATTGATATTACGCGTCAGAGCGCCGACTAAAGCCGGTACTAATTAATGCAATTAGTAGCGGAAACAATTTCCTGCAATCTATTTCTTTGTCTCCGCGTTCGTACAGATACAGTGCACAGTTGCACAATTTATTCGCAACAAACAAACGTCAAATTAATTTGCAGCGGAACTGTAACGTCGCTGAGTGTTACTAAATTGTACTTTGATCAGTCCGCACAGTGTAGTAGAGGAGAGCAGTCGTCGTACTGATTATAAATTAATATTAAACACGGAGAGACACGTATGAGATGTTTCACGACCGTACAATTTGTTAAACTTTCTGCTTGGTTTATACAACGCTGCGTGTTTTTCGATCTGACTCGATTGTGCGTACGATACAAAAATGGTGACGAGTTAGCGAAAATTTGAAAAAGAAGAGAGTGGATATCGATATTTAAAAATTAGAAATTTATACCTTTATGAACATATAATCTGTTTGGAATATTGTAAATTCGTTAATTTACAACATCACACAACGATAATTATATATAACATTATAATAATGTATAACATTATGTTATAGTTGATTTATAATATTTATAATAATTTACAATAATTATAAATTATCGATATGATAACTAATATATAATAATTTATAATTTATAATATCATACACGTGTAGTGTTTTAATATTCGATGAACGTGATCTAACATGATCATACGTATACGTGTTTTTTTATACCTGAACGCAAAGTCTCGTGTAAAAGTGGTTGCTCGGTTTATAATGCTCGATTTAACATATTTAACAGACGGAATTTTCCATAGACTCGATGCAAATTAAATCAAAATTCTATTCACTTTTCAATTTTGAGCGAATCAGAATGTTTATGAAAAAATCATGCATTAATCATACGTTAATCAATCATTTATCTTCCTGGAACGTGTCACCAGCTCACGTGCCTCTTCCAATTCCTTGTCCTTGTCCATCTTGTCAATCGCAATGTAATTATCATGCAATTACGACAAACGCTCCAAGCAAAACGTTTCCGCAATAAAAATAGAAAGAAAAAAAATTACCGACATCTCGCGTGAATTCTGCGTGGGAAATGAACCAGTTTTCTTTTCCCCTGTAAAAATTGCTCTGTTCGCTGATCGCTGCAACACGATACTATCAATTAATTTAATATGTCCTCTGAAAAACTATATAATTCCGAATCCGTGCCAATTAAAAACCTATTATTATTATAGTCCTTTCTATACCGAACAACTTTTATTGATAAAACTCCATAAACAACAAACTTTTTCTTATTTCTTATACTGTGCGCGAGAGTTCTCTCAGTTTTCCGTCACCGACCCCCTCCCCGGGGTCGTGGCGTATGGAACCATCGCGAACGAGGATTGCGTCAGCCGCAAAGGGCCCGCCGTAACAGCTTCCACGGCGCAGCGTAGCATGTCCGCGAGAGTTCTCGGTGTTCCGCCACCGACCCCCCTCCCCGGGGACGTGGCGTATGGAACCATCGCGAACGAGGATTGCGTCAGCCACAAAAGGCCCGCGCCGTAACGGGGGCTTCCGCGGCGCGGCGTAAAAACAAAGGCTGGATATAATAACCGCCCTTATACCCATATATGGGTACGGCGTACGACGTTTACCCCAGCCTTCGACCAGCCACGTGACCGGCTTTAGAGTAGGGGCACTAAGGAAATATATACGGCTCCCTCGGTCCCGGAAGAGATTCGATTAATTTCGTCACACGAAGTTATCTCGCGTAGGGCAGAGGTGTCGAGTCAAAGATTTCTCGCAGCTCATCGGCGTAGCGTCAATCAAACCGCGAGCCTTGTAAACGCGACATCCTCTACAAGCGATACCGAGGGGGGCTAACGCCCCACCCGTACCAGCGCGTGAACAATAAAAACTATACAGTCCACTTCACAATTAAAATTAAGATCTCGTCACGCATCCGGGCGCGCTAGCATGTACTTCAACTCCTTCGAAGTTTCGTATTTCAATCGTCGATACTTTGAGCGTTTACGAAAATCACGTGAACGATTTCAATATCTAAAACGAACGACAATTTTTACTAACCTGTCATAATTAATTGATAAACAATCAATTAGATAATATTTAATTGTAATGATTTCAAGTAGAAATATTCTGCAACTAAATACTACTAAATATCATCCCTAATGCAAACCACGAGATCAAAGTCTCGTCATTTCTAATCGAAAAAGTTGTTCATTCCGGTTATGTGCTCTCATTACGATTCAACTTTAGCCGTCCAGTTGCAGTCGTGACGGCTGATCTACCCTGAATCACGTTCAACCACGTACGTTGCGCGATTTTTTTCTGATAATTACAGACACTTTCGAGATATGCCGTGTTGCGTAGATGCAATTAATGCGGTTTTGATAAGTCAATAACGGGGCGTAATAAAAGCAATCGACGAGCCGCGCGCATAGTTGTGCTCTATTAGCCGCGTTAGCAGTCGCGATTACGAAATTTCCCATTGTTGTACGGTAAATCACGATGTAAGTGATAAAAGGAAAAATAAAAAAAAATTCTCTGCAAGAATGTAACTAACTAAAATGCAAGATGATCTCACGCACATTTTATAAAACGTGCTACCGTGTTTCTTACTCGCAGTAATCACACTCGATTGTAAAATTATCAAAATCCATTAACCATCGTCAACGTTACGTAACAATTGCTTGAAGAAATTAACGCGTAAGAAATTGTACACAGAGCCACATTCCTGTCTCGCAATTCCAGTCGATCGAGATAGCGATTTGGAAAAGAAATAGAAAAAAGGGAAAAAGCAATTCGCTTGATTGCTCCTTATCTATATCGAATTATTCGCTCCTTTGTTAATTTGAAAATCGTGCAACCGCGTTATCGTCTAAACGACGACTAAACGAAAACGGAAAAGAAAGAACAGAAACGTGGAAAAATAAACGTCGTTTCCCCGAATCGTGTTCGAATCAAATTTACCTTCGCGCGTCATTCGCGTGGATTGCGTCACCGCGAACGGATTTCACATTGAATGTACAGTTATTAAATGGCAGCGATTTGTTATTCACGGAAACAAGCCTAATCGTGCAATTAGTCTTTGCGTGTAACATCAGACCAATAATAGAAATACCGACGGCCCGTGCACGCAAGCGTTAGCACGCGATCGCATCGAGCTCGCACATCGCCTGTCATCCTATTAACAAACCATTACCGTTCTACTATTGTACGAACACGATACAGATTCTACTCTACATCTTTATCCTTATCTTATTTCTTTTTCTTCTTTTATTTTTATTTTTATTTTTGGGCGACAATTAATTCTTGTGTCTTTAATATTTGGAATAGATTATTAGAAATATTAGATAACTGTAGAGTTCAGACTTTCATTTGTCACAACTGCTTAGAAGATATTTCATCTCGATTTTCTGAAATATTTCATTATATTGATAAGTATTTCATTTACGGATATAGACAGATATATGTATTTCATTTATTCACATAAAAGAAAAGGTATCAAAAATCAAAGGTATTTGATTAATGAACTACCGAAGTGGTCAAACTGACTAATTTATAGCTTTTGCTGGAAATTTTATCAATATAAAACAATATTTTGTAATAAAATAAAAAATAAATTTAAAACAAACAGTATTTTATATTTACTTATCTACGCATTACACATAATACAATGATACGTGAGATGCTTGATTTTAATCTATAAATCCGAATTATTGGTATTTCATTGTATAAAAGAATCGCTACGTACAAAATTAATAATAATATATATTAATGAGTAAAATTATAGTTAGTAATAGCTACACAAAATCATACAGTTAATACTTATTTTTATTAATCGATTATATCGTGTGCTCTGTCACTCATATATTTATTTAGTAAACTTCATACGATTCAAGCGAGAGCAACAGTTCCAATACAAAAAATGAAGCGATAATGAGGAAAAAAACAAACATTAAATAAAATAAAATTGTACAATATTTGTATCGAGCATCGATTTGAATTTATTATAATATTCTAGTTGTATCCGGGGATGAGTCGGATGAAATACAGGAGTCATAATGAAATTACAAAGTGCCTTGTTGTATTTAAATTGCCATCAGATCTAATCTGAATGACACGTAAAATGATTCATAAAAAATGGGGTATTCCACAAAGATCTTCCGGAGCGTGAAATCTTATATAATGTAACAAATATGATACGATTTTACGCGTTACGTTATTAAGATAATTGTGCGATAAGCTGCTATCATCGCAGTTTAATTGTCGTAATTAATAATAAATATCTTTTTTTTTTTCTGCAAGAAAATTTTCTGTAAAAGTGAAACTCCATTATTAAGGTCAGAATCTTTGCACATAACGAAGTGTTATGACGAAGTATTGTTGAATATATTCTAGATTCTAATGTAGAGAGGAAATATTACAAATGTTTGACAAAGTTTTATCCAAATTTTATTATATTAATACAAAGTATATTTTAAGGTATGTTATCTTGTTTGTTAATGTTTGTTGAATTACATATATGTTTTTCCATTATTTTTACGTTTTATTAGACACGTAATATACATTGTGTAATGTAACAAAGCATACAGAATATTATATAATATACATATGATATTATTATTATACATATTCTCGCCTATATAGTAGCGATATACGAATAGTAGATATATCGCATACGTTTCGTGTGAATACATTTTGAAGATTCTTAAAAAATATAAGAAACATGTAGATATAAAAGTTGATTAGACATTGCCCGTAGGATTTCACGAGGTTTTTCCTTCCTTTCTTTAATTCCAGAAACGAATTCTCAGGATTAGAAGCGAGGGTGGAGAAATCGAAGTGGTGGACGAACAAAGACAGCGGTAAATACGACGCGGAGGAACTGAGGGAAGTCAGGTGGCTCGAGGACGCGATAAAGGCTTACGCGAAAGCGTTAGACACGCTGTGGTGAGCATGACCATTTGATTGCCCGTTGATCGTTCATTCCCATGAAAAATTGCAACATGCGCAGCTAAATTGCAAAAATTCTCAACCGTGCTGTGCGAAAAGTAAATGCAAGCTTTCAAAGTAAAAACTCTATTACTTCACATAATTTTAGCGTAACTTTGGTCGATCAATTGAAATTAATTTAGTTTCATTGGTCGATCAAAAAAATAAAAAAATATCGGCTGTTTGTGATTTGTTAACGATTGTGATCATTACTTGTATCCTTTGCAACTGACAGATTGTTTATTAATAATTGACGTTGTGAGATTATAATTACAATACTATTATTACTAGTGACAAATATTATTATACAAGTTAAAAACAAAGAAAAATGATCTGCTGCACGATTATCTGCGGAAATTAATGGAACTTGATTCGATTAACAGAATTCGAAGTGAACGCCACCGTGTATTAAATTAATTTCTTTCAGTTAATATTTAATAAAACCTAACTTTTTTCAAGTTTTTAAGAATTGCCTTTAAAACTTTGAAATTTCCAAACCCAACTTTTCTTCAAATTCGTCAGTTTCGTGATTCCAAAAAGTGGCATTAGATTCCAACTCGACCATTTCTTTTAGATTCTTGAACTTTGTAAGCCTGAGTTCATAATCATTTTGAAGTGTCAGAACTTGATATCGAACTTAATATCGACAACGCTGTCTATAATTTTCTAAATCTGTAATTTCATTAGCAAGGACGGAGTGCAAATTGGCATGATATTAACATCGATTTAAACGCTGTTTAGATGTCACGTAGCTTATCAAACTTGTACTTTTCTTCCGCCCATTTTTTTTTTTTTTTTTCATTTTCCCGCGAGAAATTCGCTCGCGTGTATAAGATATTCATTCGGTATTGAACAACGTATGATTAGATCAAGTAGGATAACGATCGAGTCTGATTGAATCAGATGTTAGTTAGCGGTACCTGAACGACGTGCGACGAGTGCCGTGATAGAAATTCTCGTTCTTTGTACAGTGTGTACCTATTCCTTGTACTATCTATCGACGTCTAATTACACATAATTACAACAAATGCCGTTACGTTAGATTCTTGCTATTCAAGAAAAAGCTGGTTATATGGGAACGGGAATTTTGTATGAATACTTCACAATGTTTCTCGTGATTGACCGAGTTTCGAGCGTTGGGTGGTTGTTGTATTTTGTTTAACCCTGCCGACGTTCTTTTGATCATTTCCGAGCCACTCGTTTTTTTTTCTAGAGTTAAATAATATCTCGAGTTTGAAAATTTTTTGTGTTGCAAAGTTCAACGAAGAAGTTTCTATCGGTGTGTATAATTTCTCGATTAAATTTTACGTCAAACATCTTCGTTGGACACTGTGACTTCTTTTTTCTTTCTTGGAAATATTGAAATTATTTTCTTTGAAATACTGAAATATAAATATCGAGATTAGAACTTAATTAAGTTATGAGATTAAATTTCACTACAGAAGTTTATGGATCGTAGCAGGATTAAACAATTAATAATATTAATAATAATAATAACAACAATTTTAGAATAATATATAGAGTTCCTATAATAACAAAACTCCTACAATAATACAAACTTGATTAAGCGTAAAGTATTCGACAAATATTCGAATACTTTCATAGCCTAGCTAAATTAAATCCCGGAAACAATGCGCGTGACAGGGGAACGTGTTAACCATCTGACGTGTCTGTAGCAAGAAGAAGAAGTGCAAGAGCCAAGTGAACGCCGTCGACTGGAACAATGTTCTCTCGAACGTGGTCGCGGATCACGCGAAGGAAACTCAATTGAATGCCGCGTCGCTCGAGCTGTTGATGAAAGCGAAGGCCTCGGATCTGCAGACTATAGGCACGATCGCCGTCGGCAAGAACAAGGTGAAGTTGCATTGGGGCGACGATGACGACAAGAAAGACAATGACAACGATAAGGACGACGACGACGACGATGACGACGATGACGACAGTGACGACGACGACGACGACGACGACGACGACAACGAGGACAAGATGCCGAAAACATTCAAAAAGCTGATCAGTAAGGAGAAAGGAACAAAGACTGGCTGCGCTACCACGCCTAAGGAGATCAAGATGCTACACGAGGATGACGACGAGACTGCTCAGGTTCTCGTTTCTGAGATGGACAACACCGAGTGGTGGACCATGGTTAGTTGTAAATTTACCTTATATACCTCAACTGCTAGTTAGAATATTGGTAATTCATTGACACGTTTAGTATCCTAAACTAGTAAATTAATTATAATTGTCATTTCATTTTTTTATTCACTTAACAATCATTGTTGTGCATTAAATAATTGTTATCTATCATTGAATTCTGTTAACGATTATTACATTATAATTATATCGATTAATATAATAATCTGGATTAGACGACTAATTTGTTAGCTTAATTACTATCAACTATAATTTTTCACATTAACACTTGAAAGATAACGCTTAACGTTGATAATTTAGATTTTCTTTTTAAATCTTGCTTTTATAGATTTAAATTGTACGAATAATCAATGGGTGGTTGCAGATTTTATTCCACGTTTTATATGTGGTTTCGTGTGAAACGTGTAGAATAATCTGTATCCATCGTAAATAAATAATTTTCGCATATACTCGAATATACCGTTTAATCTCGTGCATTCGGTTGAGGGGCCCGACACGACCCGTTATTTCGGATACCAGCATACTCCTGATAATTTTACATACAAGGATACAAGGTAAAACAGGGTATTTGGAAATAATGGATAACTGGACGTAGAAATTGAAACGACTTCTGTCATGGGAGATTATTTCTCATCAAAGTTATAGTAGTTTCCTAATTTGAAACGTATCAACCATTCTCGGCACTCAAACATTTTAAAAAATATTCAGAATCATTCCAAAGGTTAAAAAGTTTCTGCTTAAGATATTTGAAAAATTTCAAATAAAACTGTAATAGTAACAGTTACACATTTTTTGAGTCGTCCATCATATTCCTTTCCTCAGAATTTTGTTACGAACTACAAAATATTCGTCCTGGCGGTAAAAAGTTTTTCTGACATTAGATTTTCGAATATTCGTTTGCAGGAAGATATTTCTACTACATATTCTTACGGTGTGTGACTTACATGTACTTACAACTACTAGGAGTCGTTATATATAGTACGTTCTCCTAGGATGTCAACAATTATAGGTAGAGCCACTGTCTCCTAGAACTTTCTCGCTAGTGGTCGTTAAAAGACTCAGTTACTATATAAGAAAAATAAGTAATGTATGCCTGTAACAGTCCGGTGCTACTCGGGAAACAACGAGGAAGTGGTTGCTGGCCGCCATCATCAGTGCCGTGAAGGGATCGGAGCCCATCAAAAGGAACTATTGATGGGAACCCCTCCCTTCCCCGTGTAGAGTGAAAAACCGAAGAATCGACTGCAATTCTCCTCCACCGAACTAGTTCCACTTTACTAGAGGGGCTGCACAACCCTCTCGTAAATGAAACATAGCTGGTGTGGAGATAGGAAAGCGAACAGCGTTCTTTGGCGTAGTATCTCACCGAGGTAACCAGCTTCCTCTCTAACTCTCAAGTCCATCTTTGAGAGTATACCAAACGAGCTTAAAACAGAGGCCTTATTAGCATATAAGACATAGATAAGATAAGATAAAGACAATATATAACACATCACCATCACCCCCGTAGTAGCACGTTGCAGGGTAGTGTGGACACCATACTTTTGGACTTACGCGTTATTATATCTTTTTTCTGACAGTTTTATTGCAAATTTGAAAATATTCTTCCTGACAACAGAAAATATTTTCTGAAATGAAATTTTTGTACATTCGTTTCCAAAAAGATGGTTATGCTATTCTTACGGAAAAAGAAAACTACAAAACTATTAGGAACTTTCTCGCTGGTGCTTATTTAATATATGAGAATGAAGTGTAGTGAAATTATATAACCAATAATTTCTGTAAATTATTGAGAAGATCTTCAATGTAGAGGAAACTGACAGAGGTAATTCTTTTGCAATTTCTCCTCTCAGATTTTCCCGAACTAACGGTACTATTAATTAGACAATAAAATATTTTTAATTACCATAGTAAATCCTATTAAATCACATATTTTAACTTTCTTGTTATATATTTTTTCGTTATATTCTCGTGACAATTTTATTACGAATTTCAAAATATTTGTTGTATCAATAGAAAAATTTACTCATCTTAAATTTCTGTACATTTTTGACATTTGTTTGCAGAAAGATATTTATAATATTCGTACCGTGTGACTTTCTCGCTAGCGTTTGTTTACGCGCTCGGTTAATACATAAGAACGATGCGTAGTGTCATGGAGTTATTGAGAAGAATAAAAGGGAATTTGACAACAAAGAATTTACGCAAACCATCAGCGCAAGAAGAACAAAGAAGTATCTTCCTCGGGATAGAGGAAGAAACAAACGTTGGAGGGGAGGGGGTCTTTGCTCTTGCCAGTCTTTCTATCCTGAGAGAACAGGTGTTGCAGACTTTCTGTGGAGGCATAAAAATTGATACAATATGAAATTCATACAAATTCTCAAACTATTCAAAATTATCTCAAATAAACAAGAACTAATCGCAATGCATATAGACTGTAGTGGGATATAGAACCTATCTTTTATCTCTTTCATCATACTGTCTTCCTTACAATTTTGTTACACACTACAAAATATTCGTCCTGACAGCAGAAAAATTTACTGACATGAAATTTTTATACATTCGTTTCCAGAAAAATGCTTATACTATTTTTACGATGTAACAGTGAAAAGTTATTAGGAACTTTCTCGTTAGTGTTTATTTAATACATGGAAATGGTATATACTTTTGTGTTCTGCAACTACTGAGAAAACAGTAGGGAAGTAGAGAGCTAAAAATTTGTGCAAGATGATCTTCTTCTTCACGGTATTTGTGGAAACCAAGGGAGGTCGAAGGGGGGTCGTCTACAATTTTTTTTTTTTTTTTTGCCACTACTATTCCTCCCTGACTGAGAAACAAGATATGAGTTATATTGATATATTCGCTTTGTATATAGTATAATTTTTAGAGGTGTGCTGGTACTCGAAATTTTATGGGGCGGAGAGTGGGGGGTAGCGTCGAGTCGGATCGGGATCCCGAAAAATTGCAACATTTATGTAAAGTTACGCAACTCGCCAGTCATGTCAACGATAGAAAATGTGAATGTTGGTTTATTTCCAAATTGAAAACACAATACTTTCGCTTTTTCTGTTAATAATTTGACTTTCTTTATTTTATATTTCATTATAATAGATGTAGAATTGTGAGGGCTGGTTTTATGGGTGAGTGAGAGTATAGTCTGTAGCGTGGATGTATCATTGGTATGTGTGTGTCGTGTCCAGAGTATTATGTTTTGTTTCTGAACTGTGCCTGGAGGAGTCAGTCGTTGAAAACATACCGTAGTGTGATGAGATGTGTAGAGAGCGAGAAACAAAACGTATCACCGTTGTGAACTAACTTGTAGTGAACAAAGGTATATATTTTATTATTACGTCTTCTTATAATCCATTAACAAGAATACAATGACCTGTGCAAATTGGCAAATTTATATGGAAAACTCAATTGAGAGATCATTCAGAAACATTATATTTATTGTCGTTGAGAAGTCTGTAGGATACTGTCCAAGCCGTTTTTGTGAAATTCGGATACATAAATATTACAATTTTTCGGGATCCCGACCCGATTCGACGGATACCCGAACTTTGTGAACTTAATCTGTTCGGTACGGAGCTCGTCAGCTGTGTAGTACTGCTTTATAACTGAGTAAATAAAACGCGAGGTACATTTGTATAATATGTATTTTATAACGAGATGTTATAGATGCATGTAAAAAAGATGCATACCGATATATAAAAGAAATAATTTCTAAAATCAATCGTATGGACAGATATATACAAAATATACATATTTGCATTTAATTGACGACATATTTCTAATATATAAAAGGAATAACTTCTTAACTCGATCGAAAAATTGAAAATTATATCATTAACTGTGATAAACATGTACAGGACATATTTGCACATTTATTAATTTAAACAAATCAATTCTACGTACAATGTAATTGTAAGATTCTTTTAAATATCTAAGATTCGATCAAAAAATTAAAAATTATATTATCAATTCAACTGCAACTATACATATACAGAATTATGTATCTATGAGTTTGTTGGTTTTTGTTGACGATCGTACCGAAGAAATTAATAAATATTTTAATAAATTTTGATAACTCTGACAAATCCTCTTAGAAAAGAAAAGAAAAGGAAAGGAAAATAAAATTACTATCATAATTGTAATATGTGATAATGATCCGTAGGTTGGTACAGTGAGCGGTGTCGGGGTGGCGATGTTCGTCGTCGGAATTCTAGCAGTTTACGTGGTCTACACAAATATTCGCGGTCCGGTGGCGCCGAAGAACGCCCGCATCGAGAGAGACACCAGTCTGAGAAGAGTTGGCAGCGACAGGGAACCACCTGTTCGTGCCCAAAGACATCCACGCACGTTGCAAAGGAGGGACAGCAACAGAAGCATCAGGAGCACCATCTCGGAGAAAAGCGTCTGATGGGACTTTTCGATGCAGGCAAAATTTCAACGATCACACGCTAATTACACGCTTGAACGAATCGAATATTTCGGCAACCACGATATCTTTCACTATATAGGTTTCAACTATAACGATTTGTAAGTCGTTTCGGCTTATTTATCATTATTTTAGCGCGTCACGTGGAAACTTTGGGGAAATCTCAAATATCGGCAAAGTGTCAAAAAATCGTCCCCTCTTTGCTTATAATCTCTCTCTCTCTCTCTCTCTCTCTCTCTTTCTCTTTCTCTCTCTTTCTCTCTCTCTCTGTCTCGTTTCTCTTTTTCATTCACCCTCTCCCATTTTCTTTATCCCTCTCTCTGGATTTGAAAAGGAAAATCGAATGAGTTTACGCAAAGAACGATATATCTTTTAATCCTCTTGCTTGAAAAACTCACCACCGTTAAAAAAGAAAGAATTTAAACCGTTATTCCGAGCGTTCGAGCTACGAGAGATCGATGTATTTGAACTTCTTTAAGAGAAAAGAAGGAAAAAAAGAGAAAAAGTTAAAAAATATTAGAAAGAAATATGAGATTCGCTGAGGATGCTAAGAATTATTCGAGATATACTAACTAAACTCTAGTCACTAATATATAGGCTCTGCTATTGCTGGATCATTCACAAGTATCCCGACACTTAGTAAAATAATAATAAATTGACGAGAAAAGCGTTTATTACGTTTCCACGAAATAAATAATTAATAATACTTGTTAATTGTTCGTTCGAAAATTGAAAATTTTAAAAAGCAAAATATTAAAATTAAATGCGAGATACATCTCATTGTATCTATTTTTCAAAGACGATGGCAAAGCGATATTTATTGTATTCTTATTTTATAGAATTAATGATTAATTATCTATTTGTTTAAAAACTGAACAGCAGAATAGTAAAATTAAATACGAGATGTGTGACTTTCATTAGATATTTTAATCGACAGACTAATTGATATAGCTAATAGCTACTAATTAGTTAATGTAGCTAAAAGTAATATTTATTTTATAAAATCGACGAATGATAAGTATTAATTATTTGTTTCAAAATTGAGCCGCAATTAAAATTAGATACATGATTCGCTAAAATTGTTTAAATATTACTCATTGGACTAATGAGGATAGCATTTTTATGAGTTAAGAAGAATTCTGTTTTTTACAAATTATGTTATTTGTAATGGAAATATATTTCTTATATTTCTAAAAATCTCTATCATAAAAACTGGATCTTTTATGAAATATTTTCTTGCAAGTCATGTTAAAAAATTATGCTGCAACTTATTTCATTCATGCAGGTACCAATATTTATTTTATATATTGCTGCGGATTTTTATGCACATTCGTATCTCTGTGAAAATAGTTTGAAAAATAGAGGCAAAGGTTTGTTTCACACATTGAAAACTATTATATTTTCGATATTTTAAACGTTTTTGTGTTCAATTTTCTATAAATGCATAAATATTCGCAGTCTAATTATTAGATATGCATATGTATATATTACTATACTTATTTTCTTATACAAGATAACATAAACATTTATCAGCTATTTATCAACATATGATGTTCACTTGTGATTCTATAATTAAATTGTAATTTAATTAAAACTAACGAAATGTCTGGATACTTTTGAGTGACAATATATATGTACTTCCATCATCACCAAAAAAAAAAAAAAATATAGTAGTGCCATTTTTAACACTAATTTTGGGATTATACGAAAAAAAAAAAAAAACTATAAACAAGGTACATACACTATAAACGAAATATTTCCATTATACTTGAACCAAGACGCAACGAAGACCAGTGCCATAATTAATATTGATTTTCGAGAAGCGTGCACGAGGAACAGGTATAAAAGAAACTATTCTAGAAATAAAATGAATTTATTGTAAGTGAGAAAATAATGTTCTTATATCATTTATATTAAAGAATATGCAATACTGAACGTACAGAAATGTACTTTATGAATGTAAATTGTTAACTGTTCTTTCGGACTGTTGATTGTTAATAAATTATTATACTCAGACCCGACAGTTGCTTAATATGCGCGAAATATGCGCGAGTGTATATTATTAGACATTTAGTATATAATAAATTGAATAAAGTTTGAATCCATACGATCCAATGTTTTCTGCAATCGACCAACATTCCATGGTTAATTGATAACACCTTGATCCAATGTTTACCATCCATTAACTATTAATCTGTGATTCGTGGACCACCAGAGATGTTAACGTAACTAGAAGACAGGTCAGACTAATAAAATAAATAAAATAAACTATAATAAATTATTTTAACTAATAGTTATTTTTAAATAATATTTATCATTACTTGTCTCGTGATGTACGTATCACATTAACGAGTTTAGTCTTACGAAATATACGCGCAACGCTAAGAATTTTATTATCGACGATAAATATTAAAAATAAAAATGATGTTCCAAGACCTTCGAGAACGAGAACGCACGTGCAAAGTTAGCTATGCGCAAATTAAACGTTGCTTTATCAAATAAAAATTCAACTACGTTTAAATAATATATTCATTTCAGATGATGAATTCGATATTTAATTAAAATTTTAAAAGACGATTGAAAAATCGACGTAAGGATAAGATAAACAACAAATGTAAAATGTCAAAGTATTTATACAAATAATCGTATTTGCGTGTTTAATTACTTTGATGTTTTTAACCAGATTCTAAGATTCGTTTTGACATTTAAAATATCGATCACTAGTTCATCTCTTTGGAATTCAATATTTAAAAGGGGATAAAACAATAAAAATAAATTTTGAATATAACAATAAAACGCCAACAACACGGAGAAACAATATTCGATTTTAATTGACACTCGGCTTCGGATCGTAGCATAGAGCCATGTATTTATTTGCGTTCAAAATCGCACTGCGACACGAATGTAAGCGACTGAAGGAGTAGATCGTTCGCAATTTCAACATCGTGCAATTATGGAAATGTCTGCATACGTCTATGAATAACTAAATACGTGGGAGATAACGTATCCTTAATGGTACCTGCCATGAGAATTTATTTACTTCTTGGAATCGCGCTACTTGGAAGAGACGTCAAGCTGAATGAATTCTCTCAAACAAGAAATTTCTCAAATTTTAGAGATACTTCAACAGTTAAGTGCACTCTACACCGTCAAACAATCAGAGACTGGTGATAATCACGATCTTTTTTATACTATACAAAAATTTGTAAAGTACCATATCTTTTTTAATTATTATCATTATATTATTATCACATATATATATATATATACTCTGAAAGTCGTTCTCTGCAGAGATAGTTTGAATTTTTACAATTCCTGAGGAAAGCAAAGTATCCTCATTTTTCCACTCGCTGCGTGATATCAAAATCATCGAAAGAAAACAAGCTGAAAATGA
>KQ435962.1:162155-177958 GCA_001276565.1 Melipona quadrifasciata | reverse complement strand
ATAATATAAATATAATATAATTTTATGATACATATAATGTATATTATATTAGATTATAATATGAAACCTATAGATTATAGACACGTTAAATTCTATCACTAACTCGAAATTAATAAAAATTTGTAGATATTCGTTTCTTGCTCGTTTAATTTTTGGTAATTTAATTTTTTTTTCAATGAACTCGTTTCTTCGAACGAAGGAATCTCTTTAATCCGAAATCGATGAGTCTTGGCTCGAATTTAGAAAGAAAAGACTTTAATTTCAATGTACAACTCGAGTCTGAAGAAAAGACTTGCTCGTAATTTTTTGCTACTTTAATTAAAGAATTAACCAGCGCAGAAACTACAAACTCATCTAGCGATGAATATCACGAATAATTAGTAGTCGCAGAAGTGCTACATAATTTATTCTAACAGGAAAAGACAAAATGAAAAACAGAAGGAGCTATTTGTGAACGGAATCGCGATTGCGATACCGTTGAAACGATTATCCAATTATCTACCGTAAGATAGAAATCATCACTCGCTCTGACCATGTCATAATTACGCCGTTGAATTTGAATGAAACTAATTGAAGCTGTACGCGCCGTGCAACGAGACCTTGAATCACCAAGCATTCATTCGCCATTTTCAATCGTCCCCATAAAAATTTCGCTGCTTGCAATTTTGAAGTGTGCCAGTGACAATATTTTCAGTCGAATTTAAGAGGAATTAAACGTTTTCGGACAAAGATTAACTTTAGTCTCGCATCTCGTGTGAAATTAGTAATTTCTTGTTTAATTAGGCTCGGCAAGAATTAAATTTCGAGGTGAAAGTAATTTTAATCCAGTTTCGATATTTCTCTGATTACCATTATTTTGATAATTCAATGATTATTACGGATATTTATAATTATTCGTCGATGTATTATCAGGGTGATAACGGAGGAATTAACAAAATCTAAGTATACAGATCAGTTTTCGCTATGTAGTACGCATGAGAAATAAATAACCGGGCACAATCGAGCAACACGATTATGACAAAACTAATTCGTTTAGAATTCATTTCTAAGTTTTCTTGGTAGTTTCGTAATACCGCAGCCGATAGAGTTGCGATACACGCGCTACCAATTGGATCACCGTGCATGGAATAATGAAGCAAGTGTGAAATTAGAAGAGATTCCGATCGATTTGCTTTGCAAGTCTTCTTTCTTGGAGATTCAGTCGCGAGGGGAATGCAACGACCACGTTGTATCCATAAATTCATAATGCACTTCTCCAACCTAACCACCTATGTTTCGTTTCTTCGATCACGTTTGCAGAAATATGAAATCGCATAAAATAATAGTAAAATGTAGACGATAATTTGCTGTCTGCTTACAAGCTTCTGGCGTGACGGGGAAAAAAAAAAAAATGCACGCGGTGAGAAAAAGTATGATAATTAGAGATATGACACATCATGAAAGTTTCGTGGAATTATTTTTGCCTAGTCGAGTGCGACAGAAGTCGCAAACAGGGTGATTCCCAGTCAGTTATCTAGAACTTCCAGTTCGACGTATAAAGAATGCACATCGAATCAGAAAATCCAAAGTTGGATAATGTTTCCGATGCAGTTATGCGTCATTAAATGGTTGATCAATTGGTTTTACCGTGATAAGTAACAATAAAACAGAACATTGACTGAAATTAATTGGTAGTTAAATTCAATGTTCGGACAAGCGATTAAATTTATGATCATGTCAGAAATAATCAGTACACGTTGTAAAAATTTGCATTACCTCTCCATTCAAGAGTTATCTCTCCATTTGTAATGCATTCACATTCACTCGATCTAATTTGCAAGCTTATACATTATACACTCTATACAGAAAATAAAAATTTCTCTCATTATTTTGAAATTCTAATAACAATTGACTCGCTAATTTTAATTGTACATTTTCTAATATTTTCTCACTCGTTTCTTCTTTTAATAGTATTTTGATGAGGCACTAAAAAATTCGATTCAACATGAAAACGAGAAACGCAGAAAATTTGATTGTCGCCAAATTCATCAATTAATCAATTGTTAATTGAAATTTGATTTCACTGAAAATTCAATAGATCCGGTGTCCAATAGCGTTGGAAATTAAACGTATAAAAGGTATTCTTTGAACTTGTTAACTTTTTTTTCTAATAAATGACTTGATAAAACGAGTGTTCACTTAGTGTTGACAAAATAAAATCTGATAAAAACTGCTAAAAATCCAACTGATTGGTCTAACAATCAACTCTTTTAATTGCCAATCGAAGAGAGCTCGAGCCTGCCTTGATCTTTTCAAATTAGATCCCGTCAAAGGTCCTGGCAACTTTCGACCGATAAAATAAATAATTTGTGAGTAACAAAGTACGATGACCCTTTATTGGGACATTGGGAGATAGTTTGGTTTAACATCCAGTGAAAGTTGAATGGAACGATCGAGTGAAATAATTTTACGACTCATTGGTTTTCTTGAGGTCGCGAGCTAAATTACGTGGAAACGTGTAATTAGATATAATTCTTAATTCAAGGATTGTTCGATATTACGCTGCTTACGAGCTCGCTTTCGAGATTACAACTGGATAAATCGGTTCGCCCTTATCCGATTCTCAGAGTTGCCCCCTCCCCCCATCCACCGTCGTGCAAGTGTAAATTCTTACTCGGTAACTGTAACTCAGTCGAGCAGCTTAATTATTTTACATTATCTTCACCCTTCGTTTCCTACTTCGAGCCAATTTTAGATAATTCTTGCGATACCTCTGCGCTAATTCTGAGTGACTTTAATTGGTTTTGTTAAGGGGCAACGTTGCATTTTATTTATTTTATTTATTTCATTAACGCAATATTTCATTTATATATTATTATCATTTGCATATTATTATTTTACATATATCACGTAACATTTTATGTATTATTAATTATTCAATTATTATTATCAAACTTTATTTTTTATTACTGGGTAAAGTGAAAAGAGTCCTAAACCTGAATCTAGTACATTGTGAAGCTGCTATAACTCTATTATGTTATAACGTGATACCATAACTATACTTACTGCTGTCATTTATACAACAAATGTATACCAACTGCGTATAAATGTATACAATAAACGTATAAAAACTACTGTAATCTTGTGAAGCTACTGTGACTACATATTATTATGATATAATATATTGTTATGTTAGTACGATAATACATATACATATATTAGTATTAATAACATTAATGATATAATATTAATAATTATATATATTACAGTACATAATATAATATAATACCACAACTATATTGTATCATAATATTATAACTATCACTTATAAAAATACCCATAATCTTGTGAAGCTACTGTGACTATATTACATTGCAATAAATAATTGTATTGCAATTGCATATATAACATATAACATAACGTATAATAATAATTACACGTTACAAGATATAATATAACATTGCAACTGTATTATATAGTTGGGGTATCCACTGGAGGAAGTAACGAGGCAGCGATGATCGCGTCGAAGGGACCAAACCGAGCCAGCCGACGGTCGAACATGGCCGACGCAGAAGATGCAAAGAGTTAGATGGTGATGGCAGGATGGGGGACAACGAACAATTCAGGGTCCTCGTAACCGGTTCTATATAAAAGCAAGTGCTACGTTAACGGGAGGAGACACTCTCACCGAGTAACCGGACCGGTGATGACCGAGTCGTAAGGTCATCGAGTTGCGACCACCCGGACTAGTGCCACATAGTTCTCGAACCGCGTGTATACCCTTCATCAAGCGTATCGATCGTCGAGTATCATTTAATTAAAAGCGGGAGAATTCGCGTTCAACTCGTCTTCGTTTTCACTTCGAATGATATTTGAACAAGGAAAGAGAGAAACGTGATCGTGCGCAATACGAGGAAGAAAGGAAGAAGAAGCGTGAAGAGTAGTAATATGTGAAAGATCGAGCGGAAGAGGTGAAGTTCAACGAAGAAACGTTGCGAAAGTTCTTTCCAAGGAAAGACGGAAAAACCTCCGCGACTGTTAAGGCTCAAGGAGGAGAGCGTGAACACGAGGGGAACTTGGTCAAACGAGGAAAATCGCGAGGGATCGGTTCGTGCGTAGACATATCCGCTCGTGATATGCACTCTCGCTGAGAGAAGCCAACCGGAGAGAAGCCAACAGGAGTGAAAGTCTCCACCGCCTCCTAAATTCGAGCAGAGAAGTCGAAGTGAAGCCGAGTTAAAGTTTGGCTGATCGTTGTTTCGTAAAATCTGTTCGGCTGTTTGAGAGCGAGTTGGTTGGTTCGTTGGATCCCTGACGACGAAAAGCCAGGAAACAAAGGTCGAAACACACGTGAGACGCTGCTTTTGAGGTGAGCGAACGCGAATAATTGCATGTTCCTTGTTCTGTATTATGGTGAAACAGTTCGTGTAACATCACGTGAAAAAGAATAAAGGCTTGCGCGATGGCGCAACGATATATACTGTACATTTTAAGTATCTGGACTAAGCTTCTGAATTATATAAGCGATACAAAGTACAACACGAACGAATCTTAGTTTAGTTTAACCTTACTTAACGCACAGTTGACGAATACTAACGAAACGAATAATTAGCCGGCCAAAAGACATTGCGGAGTGACTTATATAAGCTTTGTGGATTTTACGAAGCACGTCGGGGTTATTTATTGATAAAATAAATACGAAAACGCTGTCCAAGCGCCAAGTGTCCGATTATTTACGCGGTGTAAGTGTACATTTGTAGCCAGTCACGGGGAATCTGCGTGCAGCTGATCACAAAAGTATCCGAACATCTATAGGAATTTTTCATCGATGTTTCAGTATTAGTGCGTTGTATAAAACATTTTGAAACTTCATTGACGCTGACGAAGTTAGACCACTTGTAGATTTATAAAGCAGCACCTAGATAATTTATTAATATTTTACGCACTTCGATTGTGCAATAAGCTTTGCGACTTTTTTCTTTCCAACAGAAGAAACACCGTTCAAATTTCAACAAATAAATCAGATATTAAAAATTCCGGTTTTTCTGCAACTGTTCGATATTTGCAGATGTATGTAGATTTTCGTGACTGACTGTAGTTAAGAGCGCATTCACGGCGATGAACATGGAAAGTTTAGTGAAAGTTGGCGATTAGCCAAAAGGTAATGCGATTGTCCTGGTTTGCTTCCACGGCTTGGCTCAGTTAGTATAATTTAAAAAAATGAATATTCAAACTATATCACGATTAATACATGTTAACGTATTTAATTTAATTTATCTCAATATGTGCTCACGTAATTTGAAGAGTATAGTTTCGTTAAATAACTCCTTCACATTGACAAAACGAATTTTCAAAAGAGAAAGATCAATTGAAATCAATTGAGATACATATATATTGAGTTAAATTTGTCTTATTGTTATCTGAACAATATTACTATAATAATAATACACCGATCATATATTAATACTTAGATAACCGGCACTGAATTTTTGCAATTTGTAATAACTTACACACTTACCACGTAGGTGTCTTTATCAAGTGTCTCTCAGATTATCTCTTTCTAGCATTCAGTTTGATTTTGTCCTTTCTATCTATTTATTTTTGCTCGACCTTTTTATTCAAGTGTTTTCGATTTACTTTTATCTTTTCAATTTACGATCTCTCAAATTTTTATCTTTTTAACTGGACAATCATAACCGGTCGATATCAATTTCGAGATAAATTCAACGAAATGGGAAAACATTCGACGTTCGAGTGCCTTGATTAATCCCTTCAATTGATAAGCATTATATAAAACGCTTTTCTCCCCCTCTCAATTTATTTAATTTCAACTCATCGTCCCATTGACGGCCGCGCAAACGATTATCGTCCAGCCAACGATGTTTCACAGACTCGCCGTGTATTTAACGTCAAATAAACGTCAAACAAATGCCTTTATCATCTATTTTGTACGATGTTCCGTGAAACCGCAAATTACACCGCAACACCACGATTGCGAATTACGGAAGTCTGAATAAAGTTTAGCAGAATTTACATTGACGTTCCTCTTACAAAGTTACAATGCAAATTACATTGGCGGTTTCAAGTTGGACGTGGTCTCGCTCGAACGTTTCGCATTATATTTTTATTACGTTCAAATGACATCCTTCATGCGTGAATAAATTGTGAATGTTTGTCGATTTTGATACATTGCAAAAGCTAAAATCGCTAGTTTTGCGATTCCAGCTCAGATTCCAACCTGAATTCTACTCTTGGTTTCACATTAATTTTAATTCTATCTCGTTTCAGATTAATTTGAATTTTACTTTATTTCAAATTAACTTGAATTACACTTCACTTTGGGCTAATCGGAATTTTTCTTCAAATTCAGATTAATTTGAATTTTATTTCATTATAAATTAATCTAAACTTATATTTTGTACAAAAAATTACGTTACATTAATGTAACGCAAATCTGGAAATTGCGTCTTTTCGGCTATTAAAGTATGGTTAGAAGATTAAAAAGAAAAAGAAGATTAAAACGTCAGTTGTTCACGAAATTCAAATTAATCAAAAGATCACGCGATTACGAGAAATCTTTGTTGCGATTCTCTTGGCAAGCCGTATATAAAAATTATTTTTCGTTATAATACCATACGATTAAAACTGTGTAGGAGTTACTTTTAAAATTTAATGAAACTATGTTCAACAGCGTTTTTCAAACTAAAATAATATTAAAATAAATTAAATACATCAAACTTGTATTAATACGTTTACTTATACATTACTATTATTATTCATACTCAATTAATTTATACGTTTAATATACTAGAATAACTTGAACTTTGTTTTGTATTAACTATATTTCAGAAATCCAATGATTGATGTCTTTGTATATAGTATAACTGATTAATTCATATATAATATTAATATATTTATTTATACATTATTATTATTTTATTAATTTATGCATTTAATATACTATGGAATGATATTGAACTTTATTAGCTATATTTCAGAAATCCAATAATTCATATCTTTATATATAATATAACTGATTAATTCATATATAATATTAATATATTTATTTATACATTATTATTATTATTATTTTATTAATTTATGCATTTAATATACTATGGAATGATATTGAACTTTATTAGCTATATTTCAGAAATCCAATAATTCATATCTTTATATATAATATAACTGATTAATTCATATATAATATTAATATATTTATTTATACATTATTATTATTATTTTATTAATTTATGCATTTAATATACTATGGAATGATATTGAACTTTATTAGCTATATTTCAGAAATCGAATGATATTAATACAAAAAAAAAGAAAGAAAGACACAAGACTTTTTCGAATTACGACACGAAATGACTGATCGAGATAAATATCATTAAAAGTCGCTTGCTTTAATACCGTCGACATTTCCGACAGATCCAATGATGAATATTGACAGCGAACAACCTAACAATTCTAAACTTGCGAAAGTTGTTCGATCGAAGTGGCGAATACTTTCAATCGCTAGAACGTCTACTTCTTGCTTTCTTTTTTTCTTTTTTCTTCTTTCCATTACAAAATCTACCGGCGTTGTGCAAGCGTTTCACGCGTTTCTTTGCTGCATATAACGTTCCCTCTCTTTTTTAATTTCAACGTTTCTAACGTGGAAGATTATTATTATTATTATGATTATTATTATTATTATTATTAAGGGTAAGTCAGATTTCGAAACATCGAAACCCGAGGCAAAAATAAAGGCAAAAAATAAGGTTTTTAATGCGATAAAGAACACAAGCTTACCATTGATAAATTTTACGAAAAATTATGTATTATGGTTGTTCGGACCATACTCTAGCGTTCCTAAGCGATCTTTCAATTCCGCGTGCCAGGGTGTAATGAAATTGAAAAAAATTGATAAAAAGTGGTCGATGAAAGGTCGAGAATAATTCAGCTTCTGAGAGAAATTTTCCGAAAAAAAGTTGAGGGAAGACCAGAACATCGAAACGTCGAAACCCGAGAAAATTTCTTTTGTAAATACTTTCTTCGTGATTCTTTTACTCTCGAAACTCGGACAGAAAAAAGTACAAAATCCATAAAGAAGTTCTCGATGTGAAATACTTACGATCGTAATTTTGGAAAAATAACTAAAGGAACGATCGAAAAAATTATTTTATTACTCGGAAAGACGCATATTTCGATGCGGGTAATTGATAAAAAGAAAGAAAGAAGTGGATTAAAGACTCCAGAAGGAGTTCGGATATTCTTATACGAAAGTCTGGTTTGGATATCTATTTGATAGTTATTTGCTAAGTATTAACTCGCAAAAGTCAGGAAACATTTGTTCTTGTGAGATAAGAATTTATCATGGCTGTGAAATTTTGTGTGGTTGTTTATAAGGAAATTGACCATTTTCAAAATTAACTGAATGTCTTCAAGTGTCTTAAAAGTGACTTACAACAATAAACTGATAAACTAATCTTTTTTTTTTTTTAATTCTTGACTTAGATTTTCAGAAAGGGAATCGTTCCGCCCTCTTCCCCCGAGTCCTATCAGTCTCTTGATATCGATTGGTCAGGGCTTCATTAACTTTCACATCACACATTTGCGTACACATATGTATAGCGAGAGCCGCGAATCTACCGCCGCCATATCGAATACAATCGGTTTATCAACAATTTTCCTTATGAGTGATCACCGATATGACGAAATTAGTGAGTAGTAAACTTGCCACCGTTTACTTTGTTCCTGCCGATACATCTGTGAAATAACGCCCTCGTTTGTTTTCTAGAACGCGAAAGAGCGCAGGGATTGTTTCTCAATCGAGTTTTATTGTGATCGGTATCTGTTGTATCGATCTGACAGCCAGCAAAAAATGAAAAATGAAAAAGGCACGACATCAGTTGCCAAAGAGTTTTCTTTTCACGTTTCCTCGCAATAACTCGACTAATTACGAATATTTTCGTCAGATAGAATTCTTCTTCTAGGAAAAGTTTCTTCCCACCTATTTTTTTTTTTTTTTTAATAAAACATCGAAACATAGGAGAACATCAATTTCTCATTGATTTTAAATTAAAATTTTTATTTTAGTAGGAAATGGACTTTTGGCCCACCCCGTAGATGGAAAACGTTAGAGTTCATTTCATGAATTTCTATTTGTATTCTTGTTAGGTAGATTTTTGATATAAGATGTGTAATTGTAACGGTGAACCTTAGGCAGAAATTCGTTTCCTCTGTTAAATATTTTGGATATTTCGCATCTTTTTCGTGAGAACTTTATGTTTTTAAATATATAATCCATAAATAAAAATGGCAGTCTAATTATTGTATTTATGTTCTTGAAATATTAGTTAAGCAAAAATTAATTAAACATTGTGCAAATCATGACATTACGATTACCATTATTTGGAAAGAAAAACAAGTTTGACTTTGACGTGAATGAAACTAAAATTAACGAAAACTGCAGAAAATTAGGCGTGATATTAACCCCAATAGGGGGTTGTTGTCATAGTGATTTATGCTCGATTGCTTAACTCTATAGCAGACACTTGATTACATTATTTTATTCATAAACAAATTTCAAGTTAAAAAATTGAAGATATTTTTGTTTGTGCCAGCACAACTGAAAATCCAAGTGTTCGAGAAAAATATATAAATTCATAATAAACAAAGATTTAACATTATACCATAGTATGAAAATATAATACGTTTAAAATACAAATACAAATGTAACAACTGCACCGAATATATATAAAATCAGGCAAATTCGTCGAAATATCGCGTAATACGATCGAGAACAAAATCAAACGAGAACTCGTCAATCGGAAAAGTGCAAAACTAAATAAATTCAGTGACGCGTTCACAGAGTGAAGAAAATAGAAAAAGGATGGAGACTCTCTCGCGCCATCGGTGAAGAGAGACTTTCCTGTTTGCGATATTCCATTTTTCATTGAGATTCTCCCACGAGAATTTCACGAATTTTCCCACCGATCGTTCCGCGACTAATTGAGAAAGCACCTTGTTCGCGGAAGTTGTTCACGGCTGGATCAAGCCGGCTACGTCACGCGTTTTATTTGTCGTTTGGGACTTGAAATTGCCGATCGATGAATTACAAATTAATGTGTCTTTTCTTCCTCAAACGATTCGCTGTAATCTCTGTTTCTTTCCACTGATCGATGAAACGTCGTTGATTGTTACTTACTGCTGCGAATGCTTGTACGTTCGTGGAAAAGTTGGAACGTGGATGTAACGAATGTGCAGAATGCATAAAGTGTTTAAACGTTTTGTAGTAGGATAAAAATAAATCTCGAGACTAAGTAAAATTTTACTTCTCTAGCCGTCGTAGGAGGAAACCAGTCATAATAACTGAAAAACAAGTTTAGAATACTTTTAGCTTTCCAATCATTTTGTCTATCTAATTAATTATTTGCATAAATTTAATATTATTAAAGATTAATTGCGTAATTAACAAGTGTGTACAACTGTGTACAAATTATACAGGTAATTTAACAGCCTGTCAAATCAATTCATTTAATAATTAAATTAATGATTCATTAAATAAATTTATCAAGTTGATTATTATTATAAATTATATTAATGGATACAAGGAAATACGAATTTTCATAAATATATAGCTGGTTGTAACAATTGTTATTTAAAGAAACGTCATATTTATGTTTATGGATTTAAATAAAATATTTTATTACAGACTTTGTATGTTTTATAACATTTCTTATATTTTATATCATTAACATTACGATTTGTGTGTCCATGAATTTGTATTATTTTTGAAATAATTTTCATGATTCACACATTTAAATATTTAAATCCAATCTAATTGGCTCAGTTTAGCTGGTTGAATTTTAATTAATTAATAATTACGTTATGTAGAATGAATTTTTTTAAAAATATCCCCCTATAATTTTCGTAATAATCTTCTTGGTTTTTATAACAATCAGGAATTTTCAAACTGTTGAAGGAACTTCCCGATTTTCTAGTTTATTTAAATAAACTACACAGTGAGTTAGATCAAAAGTACTTGGTTACTTTTTGATTAAGGTGTTCATTTAAAAAAATCCTAAAAATCTCTGTTCACAGATGGGCACTATACAACAGCAGTCGGTGTTGAAAGGTCGATTGATCAGCAACGCCGACGGCAAGGAGAAGGATTTGCTTCATAAATTATTCAGTCAGGCGGCAGAAAATTATTCCGACCAACTGGCACTCCGTTATGAGGGTAATTATCATTGATATTATTATTATTATTAGTAGCGAATAGAGGAAGAGGTGCAGAAAAAAAAGCTGTAGAAAAACTGAGGTACAAACAGTACCTCCCCGAGAGAGGAAGAAAAATCTCGATCTATTATAAGATAAAAATTAAGATAAAAATCGTAAAACTGGAAAATTCTAGAGCGTAGAGTCAGAGAGAGGATAATTTCTAGAGAACTGAAGTTGACCTTCGTATCGTTATGAAATAGATATCGCTTTACATTTACGAAGCACTGTAAATAGTCAGAAATAGACAGCGAATTTTATTTTACATTTGTGGAAAATTTGTTTCTTTTTTGAATATATAAAATATTGGAGGAAAAGGTAATAATTATGGCATAGGAGAAAAAATTTTGTTGTTTATTAATGAGAATTTGTTATTGTCCTTTGGATTTTGCTTCGAAATCTTCGAAATCTTCTGTCAGATTATTTTCCTTGGTCCGACGCCATGTGGGGACTTGTTTGATTATGTCCTTGAACAGTACCATTTCATTTCGTAAATTATGACCCAGAAACCAATACAATTTTTTTTTTTTCCATTTCTACATGATTTCTCCAAGTAAATCGCTTGTCCAAGTAAAATATTGTAGAGCAGAGTCGGCGAACTGGCGGTCCTTGCCCCTACTTTTCTAATCGGTAGCGCCACCCCTTCCACTGCGTCGATCTCTCCCGTGCATGAGAGAGCGAGGCTCACGACGAGAAAATTTCAATGTAGTGGAAAGATGCAGTGGAGGAGATTGCTCTAGCGATTGTAGTGAAAGTGATTTGCCTTGATTTCCACTGATTATAGTTTTTCGACATACCACTAGCTTTTATATGTGTTTAACACGTCTCGTATTAAACAAGTCTACATTAAACTCGTCATACTTTGTCAACGTAGACGACGAGGGGCAAGAGTACACTGTATCCTACGGCGAACTGAACGAGCTGTCCAACAAATTGGCCAGAGCGTTACGAAAATTGGAGAAACCAGAGAATTCGTCGAAATCGTTCGTGGCAGTATGCATGAAGCCGTCTCATCGGCTATCAACGGTACTGGTGGCCATATTGAAGGCCGGCATGGCGTATCTACCTTTGGACGCGGAGTTCCCGATGGCCAGAATGAAACACGTTCTGCAAGAAGCGAAACCTTTCACGGTGGTGATCGAGCAAGAAGGTAGAATGTTCATTTTCTTTTTTTTGCTCTCTCTCTCTCTCTCTCTCTCTCTCTCTCTCTCTCTCTCTCTCTTCTTCTTTTTCTGACCGAACAGTCTAATCAAAGAATTAAAGACCATTTACAACTTTCGACGTCCTTTGTATTTCTTTGGTATTTTTAATTTGATAGTAATCTTGATTAATTATTCAAGCGCACATGTACATGTTACATGTAACGATATTAATTTTTTAATAATTAATTCGCGTTTCCATCCTTTGCTTCGTTTGCAGTAATCCGGCAAACACGCTGTTTGATCACTGTTTGATCACTATATTTATTAAATTTAGTAAATGTTGCATTCGCTCGATTACTGTAATTGATATTCTAATATGAAAATTCACTTGCTCTATCGCTCGTATAACAAAACCAAATTTCAAACTCGATTTTTTCGAAGACGAAGCGTTCTAACTGGAAAAATGTTATTCTACAGTGTTTTATATTTTCTTGCTTTTGCATATAAAATCATCTCATGCTCGCTATACCTGATATTCTGAGATATCTGAGGTATAATATATATATATTTTTTTTTATTTTATTTTTATTATATATTATTATTATTTTTATTATGTTATATTTTCTCACATTATGTACATCTTGAACAATTTTCCACTTTTAAGTTCTCTCAAGAAACGCATAAAAATCCGTAGTTTACTCGTCAAATTTTTGTCGACGTATATTCATCTTATCTTAGTCACTTTCGAATATTTACGGCTAACACGGAATGATATTCAACGTGTTAAGAAATAAAATTATGTAAAAAAACTTGTTAGCTAAAAAACGCCGTCATGTTACGCTAGACGCTTCTTGCGTGCGTTTCTCGTTTTCTTTTCTCTCATTTAAATACCCGTTTAAATAATTTGAAAGCCGGTGCATTTATTATACAGGCTCGAAGATGCTGAAGTTTCTGTAAAACTAGAGATCTCAAGCATAATTTCCTCATCTCTCTCTCTCTCTCTCTCTCTTGTTCATCCATTAACTCGCAAACTGGTTTCTAGACCTCATTTTTAGTCCTAATCATCTGCTGTCACTTCCTATTAATATCAAAATGGATTTGTATTAGAAATTATACGATTTGATTTAAAAAAATCGAAATCGACGTTTGCATGTTCTCTATACATCCACCTATCAAAAAAACTATTACAAGAGAAAAATAACACCAAGATACGTTGATAATATGTATTGTACAAAACCGAGGTTAAAGCATCTATCAGGCTAGTGATTTTCCGATGTAAATAAATTTTCTTGCAAACTTTTCTCTTTCTTGGAAGATATCAAAATAGATAATCATGAATATCAAAGTGGAACGAATCGTTGAAAATTGTACGATTTCACTTAAAAGGAAAAAAACGAAGACAACCTTCACGTGCCCCGTCGAAAAAAACGATCAACAAGAAATCACATTACGCGTCGTTCAATACCAAGCAAATTTAGTCCTTTTTATTACCAATAACAGCCGAGATATCCGGGTGATCTGTTTTACGCGATACACTCAGTACGTCGTCAGTGAAGCTTAATAAAGAAAATTCGACAGTCCTCGTCCTTTCCCGTGCTTTCAAAAGCGCTGAACTTCTCAAAGAGAAAAATCCGCGTTGCCCCGCGCCCAGAGAGAAATCCACGTTTTTCTCTCGCGAACGCGATGTCGCAAAGAGAAGAGACGAGAGACGAGAAGAATTTACAGTGGAAAAAAGAAAAAAATCCTGCTTTTTATAGCTTTATCGATTATTGCATCACGTTTCGCGATAATTCCAAGTGGACAGAGAAACGGCAAGAAAGAGAGAAAAAGAGAGAGCGAGAGAGACGAAGCAGAGAGGAAAAGCGTCTCGAATCAGGCCTGCTACTGCTGCTGCTGCTGCTATTGAAACGTGTCACGCCGTGAAGAACGATTTTTCCTTCGAGCGGTAAGCGGAAGGACCTTGCCACCTATGCAAATCACCGTGCTAGATTTTTAGAAGGTCGCCGATTATAACTGCTCGCTCCTGCAAACGGTTTCGATTCTCCCCGGTCGCAGTCGCAACTTCCGGAATCCTGACGATTTCATTGACGTTTGTTTCACGCTCGTTCCTCACCTGCCGTGTATAGTTGGTCGTTCAGACGAGAGCCGTATCGGAATTTTAATTGAACGATTAATTAATTACAATTCCAAGAGAATCCGGAGAATTGTCCTTTCAAGAATTCTCCGCTCGTTCTTTGCACTTTTAAGGATCTTTCTTGAACCATGGTGAGTATCAAATATGGAACGTGCGCTTATTATCGCGCGCGTACAGCGCGAATCAGTAACGATGTTCAAATTGTACACTCGAACGCGAGACGCGGGTTTTACGCATTTACGAAAAATATGTACATATGACAGCATACAGCATGATGTAATGTAACAGGATGGGCTGAAAGTTTCTTTCCACCTATTTTTTTTTTTTTCTTTTTTAATAAAACATCAAAATACAAGGAGAAACTAATTTTATTAATTTGAAATTAAATCTGAGTTCAAACTTGGCATACTTTAATCTGCGAAAAGAGAATACACAGATACAATAAAAAAATTACGGATTTATTTTAGTAGAAAGTGATTTTCGACCCACCCTGTACACAAAGATATTTATTTATTTGTCAAACCGGGGAAACAATAAAATATAATAATTTCGCGAAGCGAAATAGCGAGTACAGTATATTATAATGAAGATGAAAATGTGTAAGAGATAATATCATCGCTTCACGCGCGTTTCAGATTTAATTAAAGACTTTAGATTGAGATCAAGGAAGAAAAGATCGTGATCTAAATGGATCGTTGATAATCTTGTTAACTTGACTCACTTGTTAGACACCCTGGATGTAGGCTCGAATTAGTGAGAACTTGCGAAAATTCAAATTCGATAAAACCTTCTGTTCTCTGTTGTTACAAACTTTTCCTTGTCCCTTGCATATTAATTTCTCCGACTCTTTGGTTCTACAATTTGGTTGTCGGAAGTGTTAAGAATCTCAATCCTAAGAAGATTGTACGTATCTCTCTTTTCAGCGAATCCGTCTATTTACGAGGGAACGAAGACGATAACGTACGAGCAACTGTTAAAACAGTCTGAAGTTGAGGAAAAGAATGATTTAGAGTACGACGAGGATCCTGAAAGGACTGCTATAGTTCTGTACACTTCGGGAAGCACGGGCACGCCTAAAGGTATTATTTACACGTTAATTACTAGATATAAACACTAGAGAGCTTTTGTTACTGTATTAATTCCAAATGTACAGTAATACTATTACTTTTGTATTATGATTATTCGGGCGTCTAACCAGACAAATTTATGGAATTTTGCGAAGAATCTTGAAGAAGAATCATAGATTATTTTGTTGTTTCACATTAGATCGAAAATAT
>KQ435962.1:140564-155462 GCA_001276565.1 Melipona quadrifasciata | reverse complement strand
ATGCATCTTTTGGCTCTCCATATTGAACGGTGCAGAAAAAATTTTAAAAGAGACTTTGTCACCAACGAAACGTACTTTGAAAGAGCTCTGAGACGACTGAAACCGATGCCATAAACGGCTAAGAGATAAGCCTGCATGTTTATATAAACACAGCCACTTAGAGTCACTCATAGCGTGGCGCGGAAAAAACTTATGGGACAACCTAATATATGTATACATTATATGTACTTGATACATTATTCTCAATTATACATCGTATCTTACATATTACCAAGTAAAATTATATTACATAAAATTGTTTGAATAAATGAATGAATGAATGAATGAATTTTCAGGCATTGCTTGCTTTCATAACTATAACGAACGATTCATCTACCTGCACGTTGGATATCGAGACGTTCCTTCAAGCTACTCTACCCGTATATATGTTACCACGAATTATCATCGTGGACAACATACCTCTTTTAACAAACGGGAAGACCGATCGCCAGACACTGCTAAAGCAGTACGAATCTTCTAATCTCAACAACGGTAACAATACAGCGTGCCCTCTTAATTATTTTCACTTATCGCTTTACATTATGAAAATTTCAACAACCCGTTCAAACATTCAGTTCTCTGTTTACAGTAATGCATTATTGGTGTTTCATGCATTTTGAAATTCAAAATTTCGAAAAAATAAGAATATCTGTGTAAAACATCTAAAGTATGTTAAAAGGTTTCTATCTTTTCACATACTTTTTAAAAAATTTATACTTATTATTATTGTTTCTACCTTTCTACCTTTTTCATCATACTCTCGACAAATTTTTATTTACATTTAGAAAGATACAGAGTCTGTTAATCATCCACCACAAATCTACAATTTTCGCATTTACGTTCTAGAGAACGAGCAATGCATGAACTGCGACTACACCGACGTACCTGAAAAGGACCTCGCGAAGGCGAAAGTTCTGTTTCCGACCGTCGCCTCCGTGATTGGTGCAGGAGGTCGCGCGAACGTCAGTGTCAGCGCGAATTTCTACGAACTGGGCGGAAATTCCTTAAACTCGATTTACACGGTGACGAAGCTACAGGATCAAGGTTACGAGATTGGGATCACAGAATTTATCACGGCGAAGAGTTTGGGTGAAGTGCTCGATCGAATGAAAATCAGCACAGGCGACGAGTCCCTTGAGAATAGTCTTAATGAAGAAGAACACATCTTTGAGATGTTGAACGATTCTCATAAAGAAGATGTGATAGAGTACGTAGACTGCAATAAATTTATATTTGAACCGTCCTGATGGGGAATATTAAAACTGAAGAGTTAGAATAGAGGAGAATATTAAAACTGAAGAGTTAGGATAGAGGAGAATATTAAACCTGAAGAGTTAGAATAGAGGAGAATTAAAACTGAAGAGTAAAAGTAAAATGTAATATTTGTGGAGCAAAATTTATAATTTGAAGGATTGATCAATGCAAGTCACTTTTCATTAAAAACGACTTGCGCCATACAAATATCTTTTTGTTGACAAGACAGTTTAGTTCTTACATCATAATAATTATATGTAGTAATATGATATAGTAATATACAGTTAGTATATTATAATATATTGTTATGTTATATTGATCACATAGTATGACAGAACAATTTAGTTCTTACATCATAATTATATGTACAATATAATAACATATGTATAAGTTAGTATATTATAATATATAGTTATATCACATTATAATGACTAAACTATCCTGTCGCTAGACAGTTTCATCATCAAAAAAGAAAGGTATTTGCATGGTACAAATCAATTTTAATAAACAGTCACTTACACTAATTACCTTCTGAATCCTCTGTTTAAATAAAATTATAGAAATGAAATTTATCTGTGATACATGCTTATAAAATGGGAAAGATAATTTCAAATAGTTATCAATTTTAACCACTATAATATAAAAATAGTACTGCCATCTGTACGTGAGATTAATAAGTTACAATAAAGGAGAATATTTTCTGATCCGCAGAATTATCACAGAAAGTTTCTACAGTAAAGCAGATTTGGAGCAGTGGTTGATGCCGGATATAATAAAAGAAGACTACAACACAATGATGGAAATACTTTGGAACCCGTTGGTAGAAAAGGACTTGAGTTTCGTAGTGAAATCGTCCAAAGATGGTAGAACGATCGGCGTTGGTTTGAACTTTGATCTTTGGGACGAACCCGATTTAATTCTCGACTCCAAATTGATGGTCGTTTTCGAATTTCTGGAATACTTGGAGGCACCCATTAGAGAACGAAAGTTGCCAAAAGGAAAGGGTCAAATTATTCACAACTTCATGATGACGACGAGCAGTGACCTAAGTCCGGCTGAAAACGTAATCATGATGAAAGAGATGGAAGAATATTGTTTGCAACTGGCTAAGAGGAAGGAGTTCGCTGGAATTTTTACCACAAACACGAGTCCACTGACACAGGTAACAATAATACACGTTTAATTAATATAATTCGTTTATTTTAGAAAATGCTATCTTCAACAAAATTGTAACGACAGATACACGCTTCTATTACATATCTTCTATGAGAATAGAGCACGGGAATTGGATTATTCAAAGAACATGCTCAACTTCCATTGCTTTATCGTTAATATCATATTGAACATCTACGAACTTTCCAATCTCCTCCGTTACTTTTCATTTCCAAAACAACATCTCGAAAATCGCTTTTGTCAAAGCGATCTAACTTTTAAACTTCTACCAGATTTCCATCAAAAAAAAATAGTCGAGTCATGTCCATCATTTCCCCTTTTCCTTTTTTATTGACTCATACTATCATATTATATGCGAATAAATGACATGTAATATTAATAATACTAATTTCATTGTTACTTTGAATTGTTACATAATTGTCATGTTTTCATAATGCAACTTTTGAAATTCCCGCCAAGAGCGCCACTTCACACTCCCTCTCTTTTCTTTTTCATCAACTATTTTCAATTTCACTAATTGTAAGATTAATTTTTATACATATCTTATTCTACCGATTTCATAGCACATAGTAAAAAAAAAGGATGTTAATTTTATTACTGTAATTTTATTTATTACAGCAACTCGGAATAGATGTGTTTCAATACAAAACAATGCTGACTTACCAAGTGAACAGGTATACTGCTCCGGACGGTACGAAGCCCTTTGAAAAAGCACCGGACAATCAACTGGCAATTTGCTCGTTGAAAATGATCGCTTAACGTCCCCTAAAAACCAATCAGAAATATAAATAATTCGAATTGCACGAGAATAGAACTTGTTAATAGAGTTAATAAGCATGTATTTATATTGATATACCATCGAATAAGCATTAATTTATTGTAGTCGTACAAACTACTCTATATTTCTTATTATTTACAAACTAATCAATCTGTGATTGTCTCGTATTTACTATGTGATTATTATAATTATCTTAATTTTTAGTTTTTATAAATAATATTGACACATAATAAATACAGAATATGTGTATATACAAAAATATAAAAATAATCGCATTATTTGCGAAAAATTGTAAATATTTTTGTACATAGAATAGAATATATGTATATGTACGTATGCGTATATATAGTTATTATAATTAGACGTAACTTTTTTCCAGCTACTCACTGAATTTTCTATGCGAAGATCCTGTAATGCAATACAAATTCGAATATTTGGAAATATTATTTATATAGTATATATAAATATATCAGTTGTTAACAAGTTTGGATATCAAAAATCGATAAGTTATATGAATCGTAATATGAGTAATTGAATAAAAGAAATTCATGTACCTTTTGATGTCTTTTCTTTGAATCTCCGTTTACATACATAATCTCATGTTGAAAATTGGCACTAATAATTTGAAGTGTTTTTACTTTATATTTATAACTTTACATTCGACTTCAATAGAAAGAAAATTACAGAAAATAAAATTTAAATGCAACATACTAAAATACTTACATTTTTAGCTTTTGAAGCCATAAGATTCTTGGAGTATTAAAGGAAGTGGAGATTGTAAAAGATCTGCAACAAGACGTTAAACGTTAGAATTTGCACTTAAAAGCAAAACAAAATCTTAAGTTGAAGATTCTTACATTCTTGGCTTTAGAGCCGCCGTTGGATTTTCTCCCCAAAATACAAAAAAATTAATGCTGATGTGAAGCGTCTGTAATAAAACGTCAAACATTATACTTTGTTGTTAAATTTGAAAAATTGAGTAAATTGAAGTACAATATATAAAACTAGTTACGATCTTGATTCCCTGGCGAGACTTTATCCTCCTGAGCACTGACTCTAATACCAAAAACGAGTGTTGAAAGAGAAAAAATATAAAAAGAAAAATAAAAGACTATCAACGCGCGCGTTTAAGTAACAATCGACGGACTCACTGATTCTATCTTCGCGAATTATAATTTAAATGAGTTATTAGTTTAACAAGAGCCATTTTGCTCAGAAAAATATGAGAATACTTCGTAACAAACACTGACTCTACCGACTGCATTGCGCGCGGTCACAAAAATGTTCTGAAAATAAAGCTGATTAATAAGAGAAGGACGAGAGATACGTTTATATAGAAAATACTGCTATCTTTCTAGAACTATGATTATGGAGCTATGATTATAAACTTGAGTATGCATTAAAGATATTAATTGGAGATTATAAAATATTTTTCAATATTTGTAAAAACTATATTCTGAATGTTCGTTATTAATGTGAAGTATGCATTAGTAATTTATACGCATTAGTAATATGTTACGTCGTCTAAATAGAAAAATTATATTGTAGCAAAATATAATAACAAAGCACGAAAACTTTGAATTTAATAATCTAATACAAGAATATATATCCATTTGAAGGTATATACTATTAAAGTGAAACCATAATTCCAACTTCAAATTTTATTAAAAAAGCGTACGAGACAAGATACCGTAAGAATAGAATCGATCAAAGAAGTCAGCATAAAAGGCTTCAAGATCTTCGATCTCGTTTCGATTTCGAATTGATTTCGTTATCTTGATGCTAAATGAATCGTCAAATACACATGTATTAATTGAATAATTCTTAATGAGACATAAATGGAAGTAAAAGAGTGTCGAAGAAACGATGCTATCGAGTTACGAACCTAATACGATGTAATACGTCTTGTTATGTCTCGTCACGTAGTTGAGAAAGTAGTAGAAGATGAGGTGATCCTGAAACGACAAAAACGATAATTAAGACAAACATAAGCATTGTGTTTGTGTTGTTTTTTACTTTGAATTTCGAGCTTCAAGGCCTTCTACGCTTTACTTTATTTGAGAACTGAACAATTTTATTATATTACGCAGTAAAATTATTTTTTTAACTATTACATATGTACATTCTTAATAAATTATTGTTTTTTAGTATTAGAATTGTTAAGAAGCGCGCAGTATGAAGTTGAAGAATCAACAAATAAGTAGAAAATATTATAATAGAAGTGTTTATTATAACAGAGGTTATATTATCCATTGTTGTGTGTGTGTGTGTGTGTGATATTATCCATTGTTGTGTGTGTGTGTGTGTGTGTGTGTGTGTGTACTAGTGTGTGTACACACACACACTAGTAGAAATATCACCTTGTAATTGACTAATTCATAATTATATACATATATATATCAATTACAAGATTATAATATTTCTATTAGTTAGAATAGAAATTAAATTTTGGCATAAAATTATAAATAACTTTTAGCATAGTGTGTCCTGTTTAAATGTTTATATATTATTATTTATTTAATTGTTGAAAATTATGTGTAATAATTATTTGGTTAAATTTTACTTTAGGGGACTGAGAATTATGAACTATTTTTGGTAATGTGGCAAATTTTATCTTGAAAATACACAACACAAACACAAATCTAGCAATTAATGATTTAAATTTTTACCTCAGAACTTTTGGGTGATACCTCTTTCCGAATGATTTTTCTGGATAATATTTTCATTCTTACAGATGAGGTATGCTTCTCTCCGCCATTTTTAACCGCCACTTTTCGATTAAAACTCGATCATGAGAAATATCGATTTCGAGTTCCAGAATCGTAGGAAGTGTATTTCGTATTTCGCCGTTGGCGCTGTAATCATTAACTAATTTGAACCCAATACGCGCGCACTTTGAACGAAATGTTAATTTGGAATAAAAAATAAGAAACTTTGGTCTAAATCAAATACACAAAATTTATGGAAAATTCTTAGAAAAGAACAAAAATATTCATACACTAAATAAAAAATTGTCAATACTTTAAACTGTTATAATTTCCTGAAAAGTTGTAGAATAATTTACTTGATTTTGTTTTAAAGAGAAAAGTTTTCACTATAATAATTTTAAGTTTGTTTCGTTCAGAGATATTTATTTGTACACTATGCAGCAAGCATAAAAATAAGAATATTTTTCTTCTCGAAAATTATAAAAATACATTCTTATTAATATATTCTTATTAATATGTTCTTATTGAAAAGAAAAAATGTTTTTATCACCGAAAAATTTTGTTTTATGATCAGATCAATCTTGAAAAATACATTGTATGCGAAATCTATTCATATATGTATATTGTTTGTGGCATTGCTAAACACCCCTCTTTGTGTGATATAACCTCAAATTTAACAAGATTAATTTCACTATATATTCACCGTATAACATAAATATTTATTTAAGCCTTATACCATATTTAAATGTAAATGATAGTATATTATTAATATCTTTCAATAAAGAGAATTTATTGTTATTATATATATGTAATAGCATCCGTTATATATATGTATATATAGAGACCATCCATTTATTTTAATATGATTTAATAGAAAATTTTGGAATGGCACCTCTTACGGATTTGCTCTCATGTAGTATAATTGAAAAAGATTCCAATGGTGACATATTATGGACGTGGTCCTACCCAATCGTTTCAGAATCGCAAAAAGCAGTTGTTGCAAGAAAATGCAATTTAGAAGTAGAACACAATTCACCTCAAGTGTTTGTATTCTCAAGGTACAAATACAATTGGTTCTACATACACTGTAGTGAAGTATTTGATTCGGATAAGTTACCAAAAGTAAGCCACATGCTTATTTCTAAATAGAAACGTTAATATCATTATGTAAGAATGTAATGAAAACATCCTAAAGTTCTGTTTGAAACAGGTGAAGCAGTTTGCATTGGTCTTGTTTGCCAAAGACTTTAATCCAAGAAAGTATGAAGTACTGTCGAGAGTCCTTAGCAAAATGTACTGCAAAACTGGCAAGCCAACAGAGATACTGCAATTGTATCTCTCTGTATTTACAAAAGGGTCGTGTTCTACTCAGGAAAATGGAACATTTGTTTCCGATGACTTTAATAGCCATTGTTTTATAATCAGTACAAATGTCAGAGAAATGATTAAAACATTCGAGTTAGAAACAATCTTAATATACACTGCTCTCCTTCTGAAGAAAAGGATAATAGTCTATCATCATAGCCTGGAACAGCTTTTAAAATGGATTGGAATATTTCCTCTGTTGATGAAGCACCGTAAAGTCACTGATAATTTGTTCCCTTGGATTGATTTAATCGACGATGAATTGGCAGAGTTAAAGGTATATCGATCAACTGTATTTTGTAATTACGTTACAGGTATTATGCAATTCTGATAATTAAATTTTTTCAGGGACTTTCACACTACATTGCTGGTTGTAGAAACAGCTCCATTTCATCGAGAACAGATTTGTTTGACCTGCTTGTGAATATACCAGCCAGAGAAATCACAGTTGCATCGCACGCGAAAGGTAAATAAAAGTGCAATTGAAATTGTTGTTGCTTTATTAGACAATTTATGTTAATTCCATCAATTTATTTAGAAAGCCTGACAATGACGAAAACACACAAAGAGATAGCCCTATTTATGATCCAACTGAGTGAGAATCAGTCCTACATTGAGAGTCAAATAATTTCCGAGATAAACGACAAAACTCAAGACCTGTTGAATCAATTGAAATCTCTGGCCGTAGTTCAAGGGCCGGATGGAAGAAAAATGGTATCAGCGCAAACATTGAAAGAAAAGAACTTACCACCAGCGGTAGAACATTTTCTAATAAATTTAGCTGTAGCTGAGAATTTACTTCTGCTGTAATTATAATTGTAATATTTCCTCTTACTGTAAATATCCTCGTAAATATACTCGTCTGTTTACACGAATGTGGTCAAATAAATAATTTCAATCTAATTGCGCGACTGATTGATTTGAAAATCAATCATTGATAAATAATTGGTCAGTTCGATTCAGGATCAGCAACATTCAAAACGGATCTGTCGTGACATCTAGTAGCAAATCCGTAATGCGCGTATTATCGAAATTAATGTAAAAACAGCGAGAAAAGATAGTTAGTCACAGCGGAAAAATACCAAACCAAGCGGTGCTTTTTTTTCGTAACATGTCAATTGCGTATACCGGTTGTTCGTGAAATGCGGAGTAACGTGGCCAAGTTGATTTGACTTGCATATTACAGGAAGCCATTTTTCTGTAGTGGCTGCCTTTCATCCGGTACACGCGGTCGAGGCCCCGTCGTGACAAACGTCGCGTACTAAGAGAAGCGGATTCTATCATTTTCCACAGAAATCTTGCAAAGTTCCACGGCAGATTGTATGGTGTGAAATCGACTGTGCACGTGCGAGAAAATGGCGCGATACGGACAGAGACCTGAGAACGCTCTGAAAAGAGCAAACGGTACGTGTGACTATTCCGTAACGAGATATGACATGGCCGATAGCTATTTAATCTAGATTCCGAAAATTCTTCCGTCTCGTTTCACGCGAATATCTCACAATTCTCAGTTGCTCCATTTAACCGTATATTTCCACGATTTGCTGGTCAATCGTCGCAAGTGACGTCCCCCATTTGTCGCGGAACATTCAGTTCGGTGGCACGTCCTCCTGACTTTTTAAAAACATCATTTTACCTAACCATATGCATTTAGAACGGAACAACTGTGCAAGATTCTAAGAGTTCCGAATAGTTCTAAAAGATATGCTACGAGACTACGAGTGAAACGCAATGTTCTATTTTTGCGCACGATCTTTTGTTCGAATTAATTTATATCGAATAAAATCATTCAGTATATACATTGTTTGTACGAACGAGCGAGCATTTATAGCGAATGCTTGTTGAATCTTGCATGCAGTTTTATTTGGGAATCCTTTTCGTAATGTTAACATTGACCCTCTTTAACTTTGTATCTCTTTGTACTGTTACATAAACACTAGCTATAACACATATTTTTAATACGGTTAATGTCAGAATGAATCATTGTAGAGCAGTATGATCTATACACATTTAATCTAAACACGTGTTTTCCCTCTTTTTTATTATTTTTAACAGAGTTCATCGAAGTGGGAAAGCCAGCTAGAGCATTAGATACTCTACAAGAAGTCTTCCGCAATAAAAAATGGACGTACAATTGGTCAGAGTCGGTGTTAGAACCGATAATGTTCAAATACCTGGACCTATGTGTGGAATTAAAGAAATCTCACATAGCGAAGGAGGGCCTATTTCAATATCGGAATATGTTTCAATCTGTGAATGTCGGAAGCTTGGAAAATGTCATACGTGGTTATCTACGCATGGCAGAGGAAAAAACAAACCAAGCACGGAAGCAGAGCCAACAGGCCGTTATAGACATAGATGATCTTGATAACTTGGCCACACCTGAAAGCATATTGTTGTCAGCTGTGAGCGGCGAGGATGCGCAAGACAGAAGCGACCGTACTATCCTGACACCATGGGTGAAATTTCTATGGGAATCTTATTGCCAGTGTTTAGAATTACTAAGAACCAATGCTCACGTTGAGACACTGTATCACGATATTGCACGCATGGCCTTCCAGTTTTGTCTTGAATATAATCGTAAGACTGAATTTCGTAAACTATGCGAGAAACTGCGAAAACATTTAGAGGAGATTTGTAAATTACCGGCTCTTGTGTCGAATGTTTCTATGAACAGGGCGGAGACACAACAGCTGAATCTGGAAACGCGACTGAATCAGCTTGATTCAGCAATACAAATGGAGCTGTGGCAAGAAGCGTTTAAATCCTCTGAAGATGTGCACGGTATGATGAACTTGTCCAAGAAACTTCCAGTGCCAAAAACTATGGCTAATTATTACCAGAAACTGGCTATGGTTTTCTGGAAAGCGGGAAACTATCTATTTCATGCTGCGGCGTTGTTCAAATTGTTGCAGCTCTCCCGCGAAATGAAGAAGAACATGTCTTTGGAGGAACAACAGAGAATGGCCAATCGTGTCTTACTAGCCACTCTATCTATTCCACTGCCATCGGCTCACCCAGAATTTGATCGTTTCATCGAAACAGACAAAAGTCCACTGGAGAAAGCTCAAAAGCTTGCCACGCTCCTGGGACTCACTCAGCCACCAACTAGAGTTTCCTTGCTTAAAGATATCGTTCGTTTGAATATCGTCAACTTAGCATCGCCGCAATTGCAAGAATTGTATTCATGGCTCGAGGTCGAATTTCACCCTCTGGAACTGTGTAGTCGAGTAGACTCTGTTATCCAGACGCTGCAAGCAGACGAAAATAGCCCTTTAATTCAATATATCCCAGCCCTGCAAGACGTAACTCTTGTACGTCTGGTCCATCAAATATCGCAAGTTTATCAGACCGTACAATTCGCTAGACTTTTAGAACTTGCCAAATTCACGACAGACTTTCACCTGGAACGTCTGCTGGTCGATTGCGTGAGATACAACGACATGCAGATAAGGATCAGTCACGGGAAGAAGTGCGTGCACTTTGGTGTTGATCTGTCGGAGGCCCAGAGAGAAGATCATCCCGACGGTCCTGTGTTGCAAGCAATGCCTTCTGAACAGATTCGCTGCCAGCTCGTGAATATGGCCACCGTGTTGCACAGAGCAATCAATATTATTAACCCGAACAAGAAAAAAATGGAGCGCGAGAAGTTGCGTGCCGCCATGGTGAACCATTATCACGAGACCAAGATGAAAGAACATCAAAGGATCCTCGGAAGACATAAGATCATCGAGGAAAGAAAGGAGTATATCGAACACATAAACACAGTCCGCGAGGAAGAGGAAATGCGAAGACAGGAGGAGCTGCAGAGGCAGCAAATGTTGGCGGAGCAGAAGAGGCTCGAGCAGGAGAGAGAGGAACGTGAGAGGAAACGGCAACAGAGCGAGATTCAACAGATCAAGGATAGGCATCTGAAAGAGAAGATGCAACAGATATCTCAAACTAGTCACGGTCAGAAGGTATTGAAAAAATTAGACGAGGACGAAATCAAAAAATTAGATGCGGAACAAATCGCAGCCCGGGAAGCCGAGGAATTGCAGAAAGAACGCAGAGAGATGCAACAGAAACTGAAGTCTCAGGAGAAGAAGATAGATTACTTGGAACGTGCCAAACGTTTAGAGGAAATACCGTTGCTGGAGAAAGCGGTCGAAGAGAAGATGGAACTGGCTAAACAACGCTGGGAACAACAGGAAGCCGAACGAATCGCCGCAGCCATCGAGGAGAGACAGCAAGCTGTCGCCACCCGCGAACGCATGGCACGAATGAAGGAGGATCATGATATTTTCTTGGCGAAGATCTTAGCCGAGCGTAAGAGTATTTATCTGGAAAAGCTAAAGGAATTTGAGAAAGTATTGAACGAAGAGAGGGTGAGCAGATTGCTGAAACGTAAGATGGAGCGTAAGGCTGAAAGAAAAGCCAAATGGGAAAAAGAGCGCGCTGAAGCTATCGAAAGAAGGCGTTTGGAAGAATTGCGTATTAAGCAAGAAGAGGAGAAACGGCGTTTGGAGGAGGAAAGAGCTAAGAGAGAAGAGGAGGAGAGACTGAGGCGTGCAGAGGAAGAGGCGAGAGAGGCTGAACGTTTGGCGAAAATTGAGAAACAAGCAGAAATCACCAGAGCTAGGGAAGCTGAGATAGAACGGAAGTTAGAGGAGGAGAAACAGAGAGACAAAGAAATGGCGGATAGATGGAGACGTGGAGAACGTCACCGTATGCAGGACAAGCCAGGTACGTTTATTATTGTCGAAATTATTTTATAGATTGCACGATATACTTTATGTTATACTTGATTGCAGTCGAAATGTCCTGGCGTCGTCCTGTCGATGCGAAAGATGACGGTATCAAAGAAGAATCTACCCGTTGGAAAAGACGGGATCCAAGAGATATGGATAATAAATGGCGAAAGGATGACGATAAACCGAAGAAAGAGACTATCGAGAGATGGAGAAAAGACGATTACGACAAGGATGATACAAGGGACAACAGAGATCGGATAGATAAAGATCGTGGAATGGATGGACGTTCAGTAAGTATATAATTGTGTAAGAACTTTTAATGAACCATGAGAAAAATACGTTTTTTTAAATTACGTTTATTAATATTTTACAGATGCGTGACATTCCACGTGATTCGATATCTGATGGACCTCGTAATCGTGGCAGAATGTCCGATCGTCGTGGAGGTGGAGGCGGAAGTGCTGGTGTTGGTACTGGTACTGGTGGCGGCAGCAGCGGTGGCGGGGGCAGTGGTGGACATCGTCGTGAAGATACGATGCGGAACACAAGTAGTCAAAATTGGCGCGATAAGAGCGACACGATACAGAATTCGCCTCGAGATTTACCGAGACGTGACGAAAAGTAACTACATACATTTCCATATTTGATTAGCTCATCTCGACTGCTTTGCACGTCGTTTCGTTAATTTTAACTAAATTTAAATTCAAATTCAAATTCAAATTCAAATTCAAATTCAAATTCAAATTCAAATTACTAGGCGAGACGACACGAAAGACGATCGACTTTCATCGAAGCACGACGAGAGAAGACGACCACCGGAAGACGATGGATGGTCACAGGTGAACCGGCGTTAACAAAGAAGTCGGCAACAATCTATAGAAGCAATGTTTATTATTCTTCAAGAACAGTGCATAATATGCAGTTAAACTTTCGCCTGAAATCGATAGGCCCAACTCTACTGTTTTGTGCACCGCTTCATTTATTTCCGAACATGCTCGTAACAGAGAGAAAAAGAAAAAAAAAGCACAAAGATCTATGGGTCGTAGCCAATTCACGTACGCATTACGAAAGGACACGAGTTGTAATATTAAGAGTCGATGATAAGATTGAGTTTTTATGATTTTTCTAAGCCGTGCAACAACAATTTTCTAAATCGATTACACTACAATATATGTATTAGAGTTGTAAAAAAGGAAACAAAAGCAAGAAAAGGAAGAAAATAGCAGAAAGCTCGATGGACACAGTATACATATAAAATATGAATCAATGTACAGAGCAGAAGGGATGGCTAATTGTATAAGTGATGACGATATCGAATTTGCCAGGTTAAACCTGTTGGCAAAAGTTAAAAGTCTCAAAAAAAAAAAAAACATTAATAAAGTTCTCTTGTCTCCTAATTCTTACGTTGATGTTTTTATAAATATCGCGTGATATCTATCTTAGAAAAAATACTGAAGAAACGAATTGTGTGACTCCGAAAGATCTAATACATATAATAGCAATCTTCCGCACACATCCAAGGCAACGACTTCAAGTCTGTAAAATAATGGAACAAAACGTAAGAACCAGACCTCTTTATTATTGTGAGAATGAAGATCCACGCATCTTATCCATATTGTCTTTTTAATTGTTTTATTACATTTATGATATAATTAATAACTAAGATACTACGTAATAAATAAATCGCTACAGAGTATCAAACTCCGTTTCTATTTACAACCTATGAAACTTAAACAAAACATTCGTAAAGTCTTAAATTAAGTCGACGTTATTTTGCGTCAATCTTCGTTAACAAATGCATGAATAGAAAACACAAACGCGTTATTTATTGTCTATTTCTTTCATTTATCTAAATTGTAAGCTACTTTCTTTATTAAAAAGAGGAGAAAGATTAATTTGAGAATTAATAAATGCGTGTGTAAAACTGAATATTTTAAACGTGTGGAAGATAAAGGGAACTACTAAAATTATTTAGATAACGTGTCGACCAACGTGAACCAACGACGACAGTTGAAATACACTATTATTGTAATAGAACAAATAGCGATGCTATCGATATATTTATATCTGTAATCGAGACACTTCTGGAAATTATTACATGAAAATATATAGTTCAACACCATATATAGTACACACTTTGTCACATGCATACTAAACTGTTCAAAACGTTCCGTATCACGCGATATTACGGTGCAAGCTCCATAACTCCGTGTAGAAACGATCAATTACACGGCCTGGTTTCCACTCTCGATAATTTCAGCGGTCTGAAAAGCCCGGGGTCATATTTTTCAAATAAAACATTCAACCGGAAACTGTATTCTGATCAGATAGTTACAAAAATCGCGTTTCCACCTTTACACTCGATTTGGTCAAATTTTACACGATGAAATTCACGTTTGATTTATTTTTATACGTTTTAACAAATTCGTTTAAAGTTTAAAGTTGAATCTTCTTTTTTTTTACGTATCAAAATTCCTCAAATTTTACGCTGAAGTTTTAACAAAATTTTAAACGATGATTCCATTTAATATGCTTGATCTTTTCATTTTGGTTCTTTTTTTTCTTTTCTACGTCGCGTCGCTAACAAACGTCTAGGAACTTGTCTCCTCTCGAATAGGAGAAACATCGTAGTCAGCTTTTTGCTTAATCGACTCCTGTTGTCTCAATGCACGCTAACAAATATGAGCAGCACTCTATGTAATTTTCATAATGGACCTCTTTCTCTCTTTGAGTTCTCGCCGTCTCAAGAGTCACGGAATTCAATACAGCATTATCGCCGCGGCGGTCTTTTCCTCTAGCGCCGGAATTGTCTCCAAGCGTTCGATCTTGTCTCGTCCTGAACCCCAAC